>DWUN01004302.1:0-10945 GCA_018249975.1 Passova gellias
ATAAATTCCTCCTGTAATTGCAACTATTTTTTTCATTTATAGGCCATTTTGTGGGTTTGATCATAAATATAGGCTGCAATCAATACCTACATATATGTTAAAAAATAAAAAAGCGAACAAAAAATAGTTCAGTCTCTGCTTTTTCTTTTTCGTTTGTCAACTTTTTTGTTGAGCAGCTATTGACGAGTTTTAGTGTTACCAATAAAAAAATTGGAAACATCACGTGCAACAATATTCCATATTTTTTTTTTAAATTTCGAATACTGGGAGAGTACCAATTAATATAAACAAATATTTTCAAAAATATAGATAAACAGAGTGTTTCAATTTGTAATTTAATTAATAAGTATAAGAATAATTTGTCTACAGATTATTACAGAATAATAAGGACTAAACATAATATTTTGAACAAAAGTGGAGCTAAGCATGCAACAATATGATAAATGTATTCATTTTTAAGTAGCAAGTAAAAGTACGGATATTGTTGGTTTTAAATACGTGTATATAGTATAAATAGGAGTATGTTTTACCACTATTACAATTACCTCTTAGAAATATCTAAGAAGATCCTACAGTTATTAGTCTTCTTCTTGAAAACATTACTATTGGCAACTGTTAACACAGGTAATGTTGTAAGTACTCGTAGGTATATATAAAACTTATTTATCGTTACAAATATTTTTTCTCAGTTCATTCGCTACTTGTCAACTGTAAGACGAGATGCTCTCTTTTCTCTCTTTAAACAAGTCGTTTTATTCTTTAAGAATGCTAATGAAGTCTCTACATAACGTAAGTAATTGTAGTCTGTGAATTTTCCTGCAAATGAGAATTTCCTTTCGAGTTAACAAGGAATTTTGATGGAGTGAAGCGAATATATACTGTGATTATTATACGTAATATACAGTACCAAGTTCATGCCATCTTATGTATGCAAATGTTACCAATTAGAATCTTATACAATCTTAGCCAATGGAAATGTAAACATTAATTTTAGGGAATTAAAATGAGAAATCTGGAATTCGGAATGTTTGTAATATCTATCTAAGGCAACAATACCAACATTCATCTTTATAATGTTCTACAACCAAATATGAAGTAAATCTATTCAATACACTGTACATATTTTCATCGATGTCACGTTTCAAGCACTACTGACTTTTTGAAAATCCTGTAGCGATATATTGTATTGTGATAAACACAGCAAACACACAAGGCTTGATATTACATCCTAATGAAATTCAAACCTTAGTAAATATTGTTGAAATGGAGCGTTGAGACCCTTCCGAGAGCAATCATTTCCATATGTAAATAGCTTAAGCTTAGCGAGACCGGTGTAAACGACCTTAACGTTTGAACTAATTTCTGTAATGTAACCTACTATCTCGTAATTCCACGGTTGAACAAACTGTACTCGGATACTATTAACCGTATACCTTGTCGTATTTTACTATTTCCCTGGAAACGCTAGAAAGTAAGTCTGTAATAATAGTACCTATTTATAAAACCTGGCGAGAAGAGTAATTCTATATGTCGTTGTTAATAAGAGAATCAATAAGAGCTTCATTATTAAACTTTCAACACTAAAAAAAAGCAAACTACTAAACGTAAGCCGCCTGACCTTAGACTAATAGAAATTGATTTTCATCGCTGACCGTTGTAGAGCGGGCGATGTTAGTTATGTTAAACAAATTTCTCATTATTTAGTAATTAATTATTCATTCGATCGATCGAACTAATGGGGCTATGATTTTACAAACACGGGTGTATATGAACTTGTTGATATTTAGGTCTAATCTCTAATTATTATCTCTAATTTCTTCGCTTTTATATGATAATCTGTTCGTGCCATTCATTCATAATCACTCAATGTCATGCAACAATCAGTCCTAAAATAAAAACACCGAAACCCAGGAGCTTATTAATGTTTATATTCGGATAAATGTTCTTCTAATCGTATTTTTACTAGCTTGGTATATACGAGTATGTATAAATGTTTAACTATTTTATATAGCATTCATGTTCGTGAAGTTCTACTTATTCGGCGGGAACTTCGCCACCACCAAGTTCCATTGCTAAATGGCAGGGTTTGATGGCCAGCCCATTTGCCATACAATTTTCCATTGTCCGTGATTGTACTAATTAGGTTAAACTATCATATCTTTCTATAACAACTGGTTGCTACAACTGGATTATTATTTTAAATCTGTAACTATGTTAGAGCTAAGAACACTGATACGAAAATGAAATGAAGGAATTTTTTTATGAATTTATATTACATATAATTAGAACAACAATTTCTCAATTGAAAACTTTTGAAAAGGCAAAATTCTTGTTCGAAACGAAGACGAATTTTACATTTAATATGCAGTTTTGCGAAAACCGGGTAGTAGTGTAGTAGTTGAGTGTATAAATTGTGAATTATAATTAATTTTGTACTTTCCGTACGGTTGAGTAGGATTCGTTGCCGTATTTATGGAACCACTTTTCAGAATTTATTAACATGTCATGTTAGGACCTAAAAAGACACTAGCCTAGCCTAGTAGAGTACAAGTAATAGATCACAGTGGCCAGCAATAAATATTCAGATGAACTTAAACTATGATGCTATTCATGTTTACATATACAATAGCACCCCACATAATCCACAAGCTAATTCTTTACTGCTATTATTGTCTATTACACACCATATGAACACAATATGATCTTTCCTATAAGAATATTTATTTATAAAGCTGTATATAACTTTCAATGTAATAATACCATTGAAAAGTAAAAGTAAATTATAGACTAAGAGATTAAGGTACAAAGGTTCAATTATATGATATCCATGCTCAAAGCAATTTCTTAATAATAATCGTAATTTCATACAAAGAAATACACAAAACTTTGCTAATACTACTTTGAAATTTAATACAATTTCAAACTGAGTTGGATAACTAAGATATTCATTAATAATTAAAACGTAAACAAACTTCTACAATTAAACAAACCAAACCTCTCGACCCTTCGAGTTGGGCAAGACGGATCACTCGTTTGCTTACCCTTTGTATAAACTATGTATGTTTAAAATTGATGCAGTACCCAGTTGTAACGCTGGAGTTATTGCTTTACTATTTTCAAGATAATTACGCTCGTATATTTGTTTTAGTAATACTGAGTTCATATTGAACACGAGTGAAACGGCATAACTAAGGGCCACCTTAATGTCAAAGGCAGTCTGTACTAGTCAAAGCTCGGTGAACAACTAGGTGCACTGTAATAAGAAAAAGCTCAAAGAAAACTGAGCTTTCCAACTGTGTATGACTTACGAAGTTTAGAAAAGAAATTGATGTGGCAGCTTAAAGAAAACAGGAAGATATTCGATTCAAAATGTGAATCGGTTTCCGTGGCTTATGTGAAAACACGTTTTCAAAATTATGCTTACAGTTTACTGTATATCACAATTTGTCTTTAAAATAGTTTCTTCGGGTTGCTTATTAGATTGATTGGGTAATAACATGTACCTAACATAACAATATCAAATAAGCAGCGCATATTATATACATTTAAATAAATACTATGTACTTATATATTCTTTATATACCTTCAAACTGACGTAGAATATGCATACATATGTACTCGTATATTCATACCAGTTACCAGAAAGTTCCTTTGAATAAAAATGATTGTAGCGTACAAACATTGTACTTATGAAGTCACATTACCATTTTTGCCTTTACAATGTCCGATCTGACTTTCAATACAGTGTAAGCCGGCTGTAGTACGTAAGACGCTCCAGGTTTTGTTTTGTTTTGTTACAGGAACAAATAACATGAAAGTTTAGCGATTTGGTTGGTAGGTCGCTTCGGTGCATACTTTGTAGACTGCAGTTTTTGTACATAAAAACCAATCCTTAGGTTTTTCATTCATATACAATTTCGGAATACAGGATTTTTTCTTCGTTTTAAAACAGGCATCGAGTTTATAATTTATTGTCAAATAATTTTTTTTACCCTTTTATTGGTCCACTACTGGACCGGGTCTCTTCTCATACTGAGAGGACTTTAGGCCACATTAGACCATGCCGGCCAAGACTGATTGGTAGACTTCATACACCTTAAAAGATATTATATGTATACCTACGCTTTATAATATCTGTAATGTGTGTAGGTTTTCGCTCGATGTTTTCCTTCACCTTTACAGCAAGTGATATTTAAATTTTAGATTATAAAACGCACTTAACAAGTCAGAGGTGCGTGTCCGACCCCCCGGAGTGGGAGGTTGAGGAGGTGAAGTTCAAACTAATAAGGTAACATTGCTTCTATCATCAAATCTAAAACCAACATAAAAAATACCTATGACTATGGCTACAATTTTACAAATACCCCTGTCAGACTGACGTGAACCCTTTTTGGAAATTTGTTAATTGCTTTTGGTAATTAATTTATGGTATTAAAATTAATTTTCAAGATTTACGTATATTTTAAGTTTCTTTAAATTTTAAATCGCAATAAAGGTAATATAAAACATTAATAGTATTTTGCAGTTTCATTTACTCCACAAGTACTTTGATACGTCAGCCAAAATTTACAATATTAATTGCCTCTTTCGATTCCCAAATAAGCTTCGAACATTGTATTTCAAAACTAAAATTCTGCCAGTGTTCTTTAGAGGAGATAAGTTACTTAATCTGTTCTTAATATTATTTTGAAGAATAAGCCATGTATGTACAAAACAACCTAAACATGAAAAGCCACGAGAGAATTTTCGGTATGTTTCGATATATCACAAAACGTTAAGCTGTGATAGATTCGACAGGCGAGCCATAAAACAAAGCTGCCTGTGTCTATTCATCAATCGCGTACTGTATTTGTGGGCTTCAGTTCACATCGCATTTGTCACGTACGTCCAATGTTTCCGCCGGGAGCATCAAAATAACCTTACATTTTTTTTTACCTTAAATCGTTCCTTTATTATGCATCTTATAAAAAAGGCTAAGATAAAAAAATAAAACTGCTTGTTTTAATTGAACGCAAAAAAATCCTTATGGCCGTAACCTTGTTAATTTATATCTCCTCAAAGGTTTCGATAACATATTTTCAACTTTAATTAGGTATATCTTGTGAGTCAAAATCAGTCAATAAGAACTGTTAGAGTTTTTATCATCGGGGCGGAATGAACAAACTTATATGAAAGCCTATCAAATACTGGAAGCTTCTGGACATCCCCTTCTAGTTTGAATGTTGAAGATAACAATAGTCGTATATTTACCTCAAAATAATCACTTTCGTTTTTGTCAATATAACATTTATGAAATAGAAATAAAATAAATACGGCGATTTGTATTCGAATCAAAATTTAAGTCTCTTAAAATTATTGTTATCCGAAAGCAACGTTAAAAGTAAAGTTATTGTTAATTTATGTATTTTTTGACAATGTTCGAAAGCACTCGACAGCATTTTGTTTAAATTTACTCCACATTAGCGTTAAATTTGTTTTTAAAGGTGGCTGTATCCAAAAAAACTTTTTGACATTGATTTTCTTTATATAACACGTATAGTATATATGTACATAGATTGGCATCTATAATGTGTTTAGATTCAGACAATAGATTTTATTTTTATGTTCTGAGAGAAGTGAACGAGCTGACAGCAGTCGCAAGCAGCCGCTGCTGCCCATGGACATCTGCAAAGGACCTCTTATAGGGCTGTAGGGATAGGACTGTTAGTATAAATTCAGTTAATAGGTATTAATAAGAATCAGTTGGTGAGTATTCGTTAGTAATAGGACTGCTGGAATAGGACTGTTAGTAATATTAGTCCAGTTAGTGTTTGTTAGTGTAAGTGCATTTAGTATTCGTTAGTATCTTGAGGACTGAGATGGTCGCCTCTGGTATACGCGTAGGCCGGCAATCACACTCTTCAAACCGAAACACAAATTGTAAAAACAATTGCTTCACGGCAGCAATAGGTGTGGCGGTGGTACTTCCCCGGGTGAACCGTATACAGGTTCTACTACCTACAATTATTGCTATTATGAGGACGATTCAAACGTTTTATTGAATATATGTAATATATTTCACACAGTTTCTGTTAGATTGTTATTTAAATAACTGTTTGGCTGTTTTTTGTCTAACTATCATGCTGATAATTCGGTGGTTTGAAATTGTTTATTGTTTTTATATAGGTACATTTAGAAATGTCGGCCATGTTTTGATGACCACCTATACAACAACTTTACTTTAAAATTAGGTCAAGCTTGGGCCCATCTTAGACTCATTACATATTTTGACAGCCTCTCTCTATAGATTTAATAAAAGTGTCAGAAATTAAGCCGGGATTTCAAATAGCGACATCTCTAAAAAGCTCCAGCGCTCATTGATGATATCCAATTTGAATTTCATGAATATTAACTGGAAAATTGTTCTGTTGGCCATGGTGCCCGATCCCTAGGTATCATGACTCAATTATTCTTCTTTAGATAGTAAAAACATTCTGAAACATTTATTCAATGTCATACATAGATGCTTTTTGAACTTTTTATAATACATATTTAATTTCTATTTTTAAGATTGTTTTTAGTAATTATATTAATGTACGCATCGAGATTAGTTATAAAAACTATGGTCTGGAGAAAATATCGTTGCTTGAAATACGAGTAGATCTGAACCTCTGCTACTGCTGAACCGTAGTTCGAGGCTCCCTATAAGCACGAGAAGTGAACTTCGCAGTGCCGCTTTGCTAAGATGAATGTGCGAGGAACACCAGGTCAAAATTGTCTTTAATAGACGAGCCTATATAATGACTTTGATAAAAATACAAGAAAAATAACGCAAATTGAATATCTTACGAATATCATACTTATTCTTTCATCAAAAGAAACACGCCTTCTCAACTTATGATTCTAATTTGAATGTTTTTCACCCACTACATTCCTGACGAATTTTTTTCGCATGGTCTATCGTCATCAAAGCCTTCACACAGACTTATCCACGGGTCTCATGTAGTATACGTTTTTATTCTTATTTTTACTAGTATTCTTCTATTCTTGTACATTGCCCAAAGGTTGTCTGGCAGAGATCACTTAAAGCGGTATGGCCGCATTTTGTGTACACTGTTGTTTGTTTACTGAATGTCCTATTTTTGTTTATCGATGTCCTATTTTTAATGTGGTGTATAATAAAGTATATTATTATTATATGGGACACACGGGGACCTGGCATTATACATGGCAACGTTATTCTCAATTCTTCATTAATGAAAAGCGGTTGACACTGTTAGTTTCAAAATAACTACCTACTCATGCATTTTGGCTCTAAACACAACGGCATCCAGCTGGGTAAAGTATGGGCGCTATTATGAGTCTAATCTTCCAGCCTTCCTAGTAATATATTTTGAACGCTATAACGATATTTAGATAGGAATTTATACGAAATATTTTACGCGCAAACGGCGGGCGTCTAATAAAGATTTAATGAACCAGAATCGAACATAGTTGAGTGTATAACATTAATTTCGCTTAGATTTTTCATTAGTAATCACTTAGGGTTTTTAATGATCGTGTTATTCAATTTAATAGTGAATTCCGTTTCGAAGTAAACGAGTTAAAATATTGGTAACGAGAACGGAGGACTGATTAATATGAATTTTCGAGTAGTGTAACATTGTGTAATACAAGTTGTACATAAAATTAGGTTAGAAAAGTAGAATAAACAAAATATTGGGTTTTTTGGATTTTTATTCTTGTTTGGATTTCTTAGGATTGAAACGATTTGTGACTAAAAAATAACTTAAATGTATAATAAGATTTATTAAGTTAACGAGGAATCCAAGACACGATCATTTCGATGATTCACAGGACTTGTTTTTTAAGTTTCAACTAATTCATATATATATTTTATTTTTTATTTTATTTTATTTATATATTTTTATTATTTTTTTTTTTTTATATATTTGTTAGTATAAGTTAATTATAATGATTTTTTACAAATAACCTCAATAAATAAATAATTACAGTTAACCATCAAAAAAACTAATTTATTCTACTTAACATATTATTACTTTTGCGATTTTCATATTAAACTCAAATTGACCTAGCGTCTGCGAATTTAGCAAGTCCTATGAAAAATAGATTTAAAACATTTGATATCTAACGGCCGTGCCCACTTATTAATTTTAAGGTAGCTAAGGATAATAAAAACATTTACAGGTAATGTAGGTAAAGTAAGTCATCTATCTGGTTTCGTAGGAGGAAAGAAAAATAAAGTTTCAAACACTGTACGTTTCATTCGTTATGCTGTTAGAAATTCGAACAAAGTCATAGCTGGCAAGTTTTCATTTATTAAAAAATTGTATACTTTATGTAATTAGAAATAGATAGATAGCTTAACAATGCTGGTTTGACAATTATGTGCAAGGTGGTAAACATCACACAACTTGGAATAAATTATGGACAACTCTAAGGTGTGTAAGGTTCCACACTGTCTTCCTTCGCTATTATACTAAGAGATGTTTTATCTCGTAACGGAGGGAACTTTATTTAATCAGAGGTGCATAGTAGGATTTATATCTCAGACTCCTACAGTGGGAGACTGAAATCTAAAGTACTAGAGTTCTAATCTAGTATCAATCACGCCTTGCAACTTTACGTACTCTACTTGCGACTGGACTTAAGTTTGTTTATGTCACATATCATAATACATAAGGAGAAATGTAACATATAAGTTGAATTAAAATTCAATAAGTGGTCATCACGTTCAATTCAAATTTCAGCAGTTTTATTTCGGTAGAATTTTTTATAGCGGCTAATGGAATGGCATTTCCCACTCCCTGGCCAAATTTGGAGGCGCACTCCCTAAGGACATTATTCCGACGTGACAATCCCTGAAATACGTTTCAAGGAATTGAATGAAAGCAAAAATTCTTATTTTATATTAAATTTTGGAATATCCTTGGGTTGTGACGGTACCGAATATATAGAATTATAATCTGAATAGTTGCCGTATTTTAATACCGTTAGCAAAATTAGTAAAGATCATTATCTTTTTCATAGCTGCGGTACGGATATTAAGTGCATAATGGGCATCTTTACTTGCACTTGTCTTTGGATCCTAAAATTTGATACGAATCCATATGTAGGTATACTATATGATAATGTAATGTATGATAATGTAATGTACATGATAACGAATAAAAGTTGTATGTACGTTGATGGTTATTTAAATTTTAATTTTAGTTATACTGGAAGAATAGATATTTTTACCGTTTTCTGTATTTATTGTTATTAATATATTTAGTATTGCACCGTGTACTCTAAAGATCTTCGCAAATTCTTGAAAATGAAACTTAAATGTACACCTTAAACTGACAGTAAGCATGCAAGCAAGACAGACAAGATAAGCGTTTGCACCAATATAACTTTACAAACTACTAACTTTTTTCCAATGTGTTGAAACATTATTAGATCTATAATCTAAGCGAAAATAAAAAAATAAACAATTATTTTATGTGACAAACAATAGCTTTACAATTTCGTAACTACGTTTTATGATAATTAAATTTACAATATAAAAATAAATTCCATATTCCTAATAATATACCATATTTAAGCATAAAGTAAGTGGGAATAACAACAAAATATCCATAGCAAAAGTTTAGGACAGCCAACCAGCAGCGCGTTTTAACGCGTGATAACACAAAAAAGTAAACACATTTTGGGCGTAATTACCGATAACAGTCAGAACATGATTGTGGGTTGGCCTTTTAGTAATTTCAGTCGCTGCAATTTTGAAATATCAACATTGCGATGAAGAAGCCTAGTCCGTATGATATCCGTCTGCCTGGTTGAGATAAGGACTGTTTAGAACGGAGTGGTTGCCGTTGCTTTATTTCTACACTTTTGTTGGTCGCCCTATTGTTGACGTTATTTTTATCTCCAACCACCAGATGATGGTCGAATTATTAAAATAAACACTCGGGAGATTTAAAATACGCCACGCAGTTGCAAAATAAATAAATCTACGCAGTTACGTAAAGAACTGTAAAAATAAAGGTTATCTGCGAGAATGGAATAAAGGAATTGTTGATAAGGTATGAAACTTGAGTGTTTTTATAAGTCATTTAGAAACGATTTATGTTTGTCATATAATACTGTTGAATATGAAAGTTAACATTATATGTAACTATAAATGTTTACATCGGAATCGTTACATTTATTATCCTTTTGTTTTTTATGTCATTTAAATGATTATGAGACAAGTGAGGTTTTAAGAAAGATACAATTTTAACAAATTTGTTTAAATAAATATTTTAATCTGCTTTTGCCCAAAATCTTTGTGATTTTTAGGGCTCCGTACCTCAAAAGGACAAAGGGTTCCGCCTTATAGAATTACTTTGTCCGTCGTAGTAGTAACCGCGTAGAGGTATTAAATTGAAATTCATATCAAATATTCAGATCCATAATACCTTTAAGTTATATCCAAATCAAACTTCTATGTCAACGAATATATACTTATAAGTTTCTATGGAACACTCGGTGCGTGAGTCCGACTCGCACTTGGCCGCTTTTTTATGATTTGGACATCCTGACCTGAGAGATATGGAGCATTCATTATTAGGTACTTAACATTTCCTATAAATGATAAGTTATAAATGTTCGGATATATGTATTGCAATGTGTGTATGGGTGTATGTAGTTATTAACTGCTGGCTTCATCTATATAAAATCATAATACAGATTTTCTGTTATGTATGTTATACGTGTATAAATAAACAAATCAAATGTTTAGATCGTAATTTGATAATTATATATCTAATCCATTCTAATATTATAAAAGCGAAAGTAACTCTCTCTGTCTGTCTGTGACGTTATCACGGCCAAACCGCTAAACCGATTGTGATGAAATTTCATATAGAAACACTTGACGGGTTCAGGGTCATTATAGGCTACATTTTTCTCCCATTTTATT
>DWUN01004303.1:0-10945 GCA_018249975.1 Passova gellias
AATATATCTACCTGGCAATTGCCTATAATTATTACTAGGGATGACTTAAGAAAGTGAAAATTCTCAAATTCCAAATTGCTATACTGAACTGAAGCAGATCAAAAAACAATAATCTTACTTATAATTTCATATAAATATCAACTTTACAATACTATACTGAATTGACAAGACAAAGCAATTGTTGATGGATGTAGCTGCCGAGGGAGACCTAGACTGTACTATCTCGTCCAACTAGGTGAGACACTGGCTAATGGAGAGTCAAGAGTCTCCGAAACTAGTGTGTATGCATAAAGAGTGATAAATGTAGACTAAGCACGTCAGGTTTGTAAGGACACAGATATTTGGCACTCAGTGCTTTCTGCCTACCCCGTTAGTGGCCTGGTTTAACGGTGTAATACAAATGGCTGTACGTTAATTTATTATTTAAAATTTCTTGAAGTCTTATGAATGAATCTTTGAAACTTATGTATCTACTTTAAGGAGAGGCTAAATGATGTTATCAACATACTATTCAGATAAGACAAATACAGTGATTGGACGGGGTACAGGTATATTTCTCATGATGTTAAAACAAGATATGTTATCACCGCTTGAAATAACTTTTAACCGTTATCATATAGGAATTTATTATTTCCTGTCAAAGATAATTCAGAACGAGTAATGTTGACCTTACTGATTACAGATTCCAAGGATTTCTGACAGATTAGAACATAAATGGGACAATGAACTTATACAATGACAACAAATCAAGTATCAGAGTTCATCTCATCTTACAGCAATATCTCTGTTGATGCACTTTGTTTTTACAAATCTGACTATGATTTGAATTCATATCCTTTTCTAAGATAGACCACATAAGCCCATTCATCCATAGGTGTTGTTTTAAGCTGTGATAAACAGTGATAGCCTAGAGGTTGGAAATTCAGCCTCTCAATCCAGGGGTTTCGATTAAGTCCTGACACACACCTCTCACTAGTTAAACCGTGTTTAATAACTTACAATTCAATTATCACTCTCTATAACGGTGAAGGAAATCTGCACACCTTAGAGACATTATAAGCGTTTGTAATGTTTCTCAGGTATGTTAATCTAATCGGCCATCTAAACGGCACTTGGCCAGCGTGGTAGACTAAGACCTGAAAACCTCACGACGTGAGGAGACATGTGCCCAGCAGTAGAACGATAAGGTCGGAAAAAAATGTTACTGGAAGTCCTGTTGGTGGTAGTCCTGTTACAAATAAATACTAGCTAACTAATATTTTAATCAACAAGTATTATTAACATACTTAATTCACCCTAACAGTCCCTTTCCTACACTTCTATCAGAGTCTGGACATATTATCGTATCGTAGGTGGCAACGGTCACTCGCGATTGCTACCTGCTCTTTATACAACAACGACAACATGCCATAATGCAAGGTCCCCAACGGGGTAGGCAGAAAATACCGAGTGCCAAATATGTCTGCGCTTACAAATCCAACCTGCCTCGTCTACATTCATCGCTGTCTTCTTTATATAGATAATATACTGCCTAACCAGCTACTTTAAAGCAGACCACCTACCACAATGGTTACCATCCTAAACCTCACTGTTCCACTACAGAACACAATGTCTTCATATTCAGGATTTGTCTTGATATAAGCGTATTTAGTATAAATAACAAAGATCTAAACTTCCTTACGTAAACAAAAAGTATTATGACAATTATTTTAGCACTAATCAATGTTGGCATCAAAATGCTTATTAAAATATATTATATGTTATTAAAAGATCTAGGTAGAAGTTTGGAAAATTTGATTGTGCCAAGAACCATTCAACTTTAAAAGTGGTAAACTAGATAAAATACAGTTGGATACATAGATCTTTAGACATTTGCAAATAAATTTATGTAATAAAATTTATGATAGACCTAGAAATCATTTACATTTATATTAACTATTCATTGCTTTATTCTTTAACTGATTAAGTTAATTATATTTAGGTACCTGACAACTTAAGGGGTCAACAACACCTGGCAATTTCATAAGATAAAAAGATACTGTCATATCATATTTATAATAATGCCTACCATGTAAAAAAAAGATTTCCATACATTTTTAAATTGAAGTGTATTGATTGTAAGTAAACCTTTTTAATCTTGTTTTTTAGTCCAGTTTTTAATTTATTAAAACATATTCACTCTATTCTATTGATAATGAGTGTAAATTTTTTAACAGACACCGGTAATGTATTTTGGGTAAAAAAATAAGTAATAATGTACTCACCATTAGAGCTCTTGAGGTCACGATGTATGAGGGAGATGGGCGCGTCGACATGGAGGTACGCCATGCCGCGCGCCACCTGGATGGCCCAGTCCACCAGGATGCCGGGTCGGATCTTCCGGCCCGACAGCACGCGGTTCAGAGGCCCGCCTCGCGCATATTCCATCACCAAGCACAAGTTCGGCTCCTCCAAGCACACACCCTTTAACGACACTATATTATCGTGCTGCAACATCCAAAACAGTTTCGCTTCCTGCAGCACACTCTCTTTAATCACTTCGATATCCTCGTTCGCATCCTGCCGTGCCGCCTTCACCGCGACCACCTCGTCGTTCCAGTAGCCTCGGTACACCTTGCCGAAGCCCCCGACGCCGATCACCTCCTCCAAACTCAGCTCCGAAAAGGATAACCGCGGCGGGTCCACGTCCCCGATCACCGACGATACCGCCAGCGGGTCATCCTCGGTCACATACACTGCGGGGAAGATCCCCACGCGGTCTCCGATCTTGCCCGTCCACCAGCCTTCGTCTCCGGAGATGTTTGCATCTTTGGACAGAACCTCCACGATCTCACCGCGCCGCAGCGACAGCTCGTCCTCCCCCTGCGCTACATAGTCGTACACGGCGGTAAACAGAGCGAGCGGTGGACGATCCTCTTCTGCCGCCATAGCCGCGCGGCCGGCCGCTGACCGCGGTGGCATCACCCCGGCCGCGCCGCCATCGCCTTCTTCCTTACTCAAGCGCCTCGACACGGCTGCGACCTCCGCCCACCACCGAACATAACTACCGCTCGACGTTTGGTTATGATCACCGTATTATTCCGCCATCTTTGTTTCCCACATCGATCATGGCGGTCCTGTCCGATTGCTAACCACGAATTTACTTTGTACCGGACACGCACCCGATTACCGATTTCGAAATTGTGCGAGACGCGTTCTCTTCGCTGTGATAATGTTAATTATTATCCATTCATTTATCACGTTATTCGATAGACGGACGAAATGACAACCATACCACAGCGAAGTCAGTGACAAACTGTCACCCAATGTTACTATATCAAAGTTTATCAATATATTATTTAGTATACTTAAAATGTAATACTATATTTTTAGCAGAACAGTTTTCTAATACACCAATGACCGTAAATAACTAAATAAAACAGCGCATCAGTTTTATAATTTATGAAATTACACCAATATTATATCAAGTTATCTTAAACATTATATAGATGGCGTACCGATGCAAAAAAACATACAATTGATTAGTATTCTATGATGAGTGCTGCTATCTGTTATCGTTTTCCTAAAGTACTGTTACTGTGCACTCTGTTAGTACTTTTAATTCGTTTCTAAATCGTGTTAGCATGTATAATGCTTTAATTGGTTTTATTAACTAAAATAATTTAAAAGCATAGAGAAACTAATAAATTATTTATATAAAGTTTAATTTCACAGTGCAACGCAAGCGGTCCCATGGTGTAATGGTTAGCACTCTGGACTTTGAATCCAGCGATCCGAGTTCAAATCTCGGTGGGACCTTTATTTGAAACATACAGTTTTTTACTTTTTTATTTCGTGTTAAACGTAAATTTGTAAATATTCATTTACACAATACAAAACAATAGTTCTTAGTATTATTTTTTAGCTAAAATATTTTTATGACAATGACAGATCAAACGTCAGTATGTTTGTGGGAGTGTTGTAGGGATGCTGGGTAGGGAGCATTATTGATCGTGCGAAAATGGGATGGCCGTATCCATTCGCGGCGACCACCCAGCCCGCGGGACGTGGGACCGCTTCTCAACCTCAAAAACACGCTTAAACGCCTTTAAAACTTAGTTTTCAAATACCGAAAAATAGCCTAAATCACCCCGTAAATGCTTACGCGAATATATGTAACAAAATCATAAACGAACGTAGTCAAACCAGTGCAAAACCGAACATTCAAGAGAAAACGTGACATGACACAGTGAACACCGATTGAAAACTCCGCTGATACGCCTTAAAATCGAGAAAATTGTGTAAAATGCTACAATTATTTTGAACTGTCGCCTCCCAAATGTTGTGTTTCGTAGATGCTTACTGACGTGTTAAGTTATATTTCGGCTCAAGTGGGAAAACAAGGCGACAATGGCCGATTTTCTATCGCCAGGCTAATGTTTGGACTATGTGTGCTATTGACAAAATGTTTGGCTCCAGATTCGTTTCGAAACGCATGTCTTGTTTGAAATGGTGCTGGCGGAAGCGTTGGAATGATTTAATTAAAACAATACACGTCTCACACGCAGAATACAATAACACATTCATTTCGTTGTACGGAACGCTTAAATAATATATTACAATTGTGTTATAATAAGCTGCAAAAATACAAGATGAACACCTTCAAAGTGCCGACCACACAAATAAACGCGATAGACAAGATGACGACAGTGAAATCCAAGTCCGTAGATCTGGAAGGGTATGTGATCATAGTTGTCGAGACCAAGGACAACAAGATTAAATTATACGGTGAGTATTTAAAGCATCCCTTTAGCAGCTATTTTACTTCTATTCTCTTACGTATTCCATTGCTAATTCCCGGTGATACTTCTACCCCTGTCGAGACTGCAATGGATATCCTTATGTCCTATCTTACTTTTAAGTCTTTAAGGTTTCCACACGTTATTAAAATTTAACATAACAGAGCCTTATAGTAGTAGTACGTGAATTGTGCCCTCGAGAGCACGAAATGTCAGTGAATATTAGCTACTAAGTTAACTGTTTCCTTATTTAAGTAGCCGTACCAGTGTATTTAACATTTTGAAACCTTCTTTCAAAACATTCATTTCGTGTTAGCGATAGCAAAAATGATGATTTCTGTAAAGAAAATCCGTTCTACAACCTAATCTTTTCATACAATCGCCGCCAGGGTAATATTGAATTTTTGATTAGAAGATACAATGTGAATTCGGAAACCTACTATTTGCACCCTAATTTCATAGTTAACTCATAACACGTTTTTCTAGAGAATTACAAAAATATCGCAGTCGTAGTTAAAAAGATAGAATTCCGCATTGTGTATTTCGAGTAGATAGTACACAAAGCCACGGCCAACATTTGCCTGTCAACAACAAACCTGACCTGTTTTCCGAAGCCAAGGAATACAGCTTGTACTATGATCCTGACACCGTTAGTCGCCCGCGCTATTCACCCCATTCATTAAAACGCAACATCTTTGCTGCCTTCATTCAACGTTGCAATTGATTTTTATATGAAACTAGTAGACCCGACCACGCGTTGCCCGTGGTTCAATTATAATAATATTATAATAACTTAATCTTATATTTGTAAAAAACCCTTAGCACGATGTTTGTCCGACTAAGTGTTGTCCTATAAATAAATTAGATCATTAATCGAAATAAAAGCTATCCTATCTTTCAAGTTGGATCAAAATGCACACGGTGTGCAATTTTGATTAAAATCGTTTCAGTAGTTTAGGAGTCCATCGCAGACAAACACTGTGACACGTAATTTATATATATTAAGATATACATTCTCCAGTCAATATACAAGAAAAAGATGACGTTCTGGCTTGAAAGGAATGGTCATATTTTTGAAAATATGAATCTTGCAATTCAGTCGCGGGTGGCAAATTTCGATTTGTGAACTGTACTGGTTTGTGAGATCGCGGTTGTTGATAGTGTCACCGCCCTGCTCATTTCCTCCTTGACCAACAAATAATAAATAAATAAAACATCTAATAATTTACCTACTGTACATAACTGTATTCTACATAATTTGCTTAAATTTTTTTATTGAAATTCTCTGTTACTTTAGCGAGCGTCCATTGTTTTCATTGTCGATTTTATTAAAGTACTAATTACTAAAATGTCTCGTTCACATACTGACTTAAATTTAGCTCTGGCTTAATTTTCATAGTCAATAGACTCAAGTCCGCTTATAATTGTGAAGATTAATGACCCACAGTGCACATAATTTGTTAAGGGATTGCCAAAAGACAGCCTTATCCTAAACTAAATGCCTTTGTATCGACATCTGCAGCCAATCTTTAATAAAATTGAACGAATTGGATTATTCGTGCAAGCTAGGAGTAATAGGTGGTAATATAAATGCTAATTGCTTCGTATTCATTGGAACATCAGTGCAGGGAAGGGATTTGACAACAGAAAGCTGTGTTTTGTTTCACTCTTTCTCTTTCTTTCTTTTCTCTCTCTTTACGCATCGATATTTCGTGCTAAATGAATTTTTCACTCCCCAAGGGTCACCATCTGCTGGTAACTTCGACAACTTGGAGCTGGCGGACGAGATCATGGACGTGAACGAGACGAGGCTGGACGAGATGACCAAAGAGGAAGTACTCAGTCATATACACGAGGTGAGTTCACAGTTTTGTATCTCTACCCATTAAAACCTCCTCGATGGCCTTTCTTGGAGTTTGGGATGTCAAAGGAACGCACCGGTGTCGTCCTACCTTTACCTTGGGTCACCCCGGATGATGTATCTGGCTCATCCTGTACCTATCCCGGCATTTACGATGACATGCGGCCACACATTATATTTCTGGGTCACTGGCTGGCCAGGTAGAGCTCCTTCTCTAGCCGTCGGTAATTCCGAAAAAAAAGTATATTTATCAGCTGTCGGATTATCATAACACACATTAATTAATCTAATTTGAAATAAAACAGATATTATGTGTGTAAATTCCATTTATTATTATTGTTTAATCTACAACAACAACAACAACAACAACAACAACAACAACACAACAACAACAACACAACAACAACAACACAACATCACGCCAGGTCCCTACCGGGGTAGGCAGAAACCACCTAATAATTGTTTAATCTAATACATAAAAATTTCGCGTCAGTGTTTGAGTTCGAACTCCTCTGAAACGGCCTGATCGATTTTTATGAAATTTTTGGTTTATATTTGGTAGGTCTGAGAATAGGTTGTAACCTATTTTTATACCGTGAAGTGATAAGGGTGGCCCTGTCCAGAATTTATTTTTAATTTTTTTTTGTCAATTTTTTTTTATTCGACATGAGAAACTGCTTAAAACCACAGATTTTCAGTTTTCTACCATCAACCCCCATTTTATTATCGTTATTTTAGTACCCTTACTTGATGCGCCACACCACACCAGACCACACCACCACAGATGCGCAATGGGGTTTCCAAGGTGGCAATCGATTATTCGATTGTTGAATTTTTAAATCGATTTTTTATAATTGTACAATTTTAATAATTCATACGGTAAAACACTGTGTGCCGGGTCCAACAGTAAACTTGTAGTAATCTGAGGATTTGTTTGCAGTGCATTTCGTCGTGCTTAATCAAGCTGCGGGTGAAAAGGCGAAGCGAGACGAAACTCCGTAAGTTTAACTATTAATATTTGCAGTACATTGAACGTGTAATTTACACTACATTTAACATCTAACCTAATATAGAGGGCAATGGATACGTCGCTGGACAATAGCCTTATTTTAACCGTATTTTGTTTCGATGTCATATCGAGTCGATAACTTCCGAGTTCAGAGACGTGATCAAATTTTTTAAAATAAAACCAATTGTATATTTATTCATACTGTAAAAAAAATTCACAAATTTCCTTAGATCGTTATACAGGCAAATTGATTGATTTTTTTTCTAATCAAATACCATTGCCTCATTTAATTTTTGTAACGGATTCGAAGTAAACATAAACTTTGATGACGCCAGCGCGGCACACGTATTGTTATGTCAAACAAATGAATCACTAATTATACATTGGTATAATTCGCACGCGGTCATCTGGTTCCAAACTAGACAGAGCCTATAGTGCGTTGACCGGATCTGACAAACATGCATATACAGATCTCCACATACACATTTCTATAGATAATTTTACATCCAGATAAATTAAACACTACTACTCATTACACAAAGATTTGTACCAGTTGGGAATCGAAGCCACACCGCGCGGTTCTTTAGTCAATGCATATAAGAGTTTTGTACACAGTTAAATATAATGAGGACACAGTTAAAGATAATAAAAAATAAACAAGGAGATATATCGATCATACTTAGATTCGGGAAAGCCATCCTAATCAGTAATAAAAATGCCACTAAAATCTTAACATGTTCAAATGTTTTTTACACAAAAAACGCGAACGCCGTCTACATGTTTCACGGCAGCTGAACGAATGGCCAACGTTTCTCTAATAAGCTTCTCGACTCTATCCAAGAAACACCTTACAGTCGCGAAACTACTCCCGCTAATGCCTCCCGTACCACGTTAATACGATTGCAGCGCTCTTTGCCGTCGTAATGTGATTACGAGGTGAGTCCGAACGGCTTCCACGGCGGAACCTATTTATTTTACATCTCGAAAACCTTCCTATGCTCTCTACTGCGACGTAACAAAGGCCACAATCAATGAAAACTCATTAATATAACAGAAAACTTAACGCCACACTTTACAGCGAGACGCGGGCGCGCAGAACGACGTAAGTACGTAAATGCGGCAAGGTTGTAAAGTCTGTGAGTAACACCGTCATAAGAACCCTGTCGCATTAACCGTTATCAGAAGACTGCGCACATTCGTGTAATTGTGCGCACACGCTACGTTTTCGCTGGACGCAGCCTTTGAGGTTATACACTCGGTGTTGCCACATCGAATTTAATTTCCCTTATTTACGGAACCGTGCCAGCTGGAAACCTCAATTAGTTGTCGAGTTCGAGTTACTTATCTCATATCTAACCTGATTAAAACTTCGGTTTGAGTTCACGCGCTGTCGTAACTAAAGGCTAATGTAATGTGTACTGAATAAGTTAAAGGCCTTAGTGTTCCGAATCATCTTGCGGAAGTAACAACCGAGAAAAGATATATCCTGACATTACCTGACCAGTGCAACTCATTATCATATGTTCTAATGTAATGTAACTAGGATCAGTCAGATATACTGATATTAAAATCCCCGAGACCGTTTTCGAATGCTTAGATTCTCAAACAAAAACACAACATTATAATGAATGCCGCTTAACAGCAAAAGTAGATGCTGCATTGGTGTCTTCGTAGTAATAACGTTGTCACAAGGTTGTAGCACCTGTATAATATTTTTCCTGTAATATTACATAATAAAAGCTTCCGCAACATAATAAATGTTTATGTAGCCTGTTTCGTATTGTTAATTTGCAAAATTTTTACACTCGTTAACTGTTATTGCAGTTTTTGTACAATTTTCATTTCACGATACCGAAGTTTCGCAAATATTGTGCTGACCTAAATATTTAACGGGATGGAAGAAAGCCAATCGTAAAATGTTAATATTGAAGTAATTTTAACCATTCGGTGAATACGATATGCTCGGGTAGCAAAAGCATTTAATATTCATGCATCATTAAAAATATTCCCTGCATTATTACTACGTACTTTCCGATCTCTGTGTACTGATTTGAATATCCGATAAATCCAATAAGAACGTTTCTAACAAGCTACTCGCTTAACTAATAGGATTCCTTTAACGAAAATCCACTTTAAATAGCTAACCACTAACATGTTCTATTAATTTAATTGGCTATCTTAAATCCTACATTTAGGTACTAAATATTTCTATAAACAAAAAATCGTTTAAAAGTATATGAATATTTTTTTGTTATATGAAATGTAATTAGGCTGTTAGTTTATCTAATGGTTAGTGGTAGCCGTCGCCTGCACAGGTTTATAACATTAACATTAGCACATGGCAAGTTATTGTCAGTCGAGTGGCAACACTCAAACGGCGCGCGAGGGAGAGCGAAAACATTGGATGACAAGTTATTCGCCGCCCCGCTAGCCGGTGCGTTTTGTGGCACAAATATTATTGGACTATATCACCTATGTCATGCCCTACGAAAATATTGTTTGGACAACACACGGCCACATTGTCCCGTGTCAAGTGATTCAGTGTGCTTCGGTGCGGGGAGAGTAATCGGCCAGTCGGCACCGAGGTGAGTGAACTTGCTTGTCCGTAAGGCTTTGGCCTTTAGCCTGGCCACTCCACTCGTGCTTCGCAATCCGCCACTTACTGGCCACTCACAAGATGCTGTACGATTGTCAACCGAATTCAGGACTGCATTTAAGTAGGAAAACTCAAAACGTGTCATAACTCTCAGCTTTGGCTTTGCGGGAATTTTTAACGTAGGATAGTCTGATGATGTTCAAAATATGCAAATAAAATTATGTCATCGAACTTTTTGCTTCATACGTGTGTATAGAGTGCAGTTATTTTTTTGATATCACACTAAAGTTCATCTATTTCCGTGCGCTAAACTCTACAATTGGACTCTAGGTTTTTCTAATCGGAACTAATAGGAGGTTGCGAGTCAACGATTACGAGAGATAATTATAGAATTATAATTACAAACACAGATATCTATAGACGATTGCAAAAAGAATAATGAATGGTTACAAAAACCGGCCAACCTTGGGTCGCATCCACTGCTCACGTCATGCCACGATTAAATTTTTACTATGATTTTAAACCCGTTTACTGGTACAGTGGACTTAACTCTACCTTACTCTATTTTACTTATTCCTTATTATCACTTAAGTTGCTTTCTCCTCCTCTATCTGGAAATCTATTCTAATAATATAAAGCTGAAGTGTTTGTTTGATTGTTTGAACGCGCTAATCTCAGGAAATATTGGTCCGATTTGAAAA
>DWUN01004304.1:0-10945 GCA_018249975.1 Passova gellias
AGGAGTGCACTGGTATGACACTATGAAAAACTTACACAGGAAATCAATTAACCATAAGATCACTACGAGACCTCGTTACAAATTTCATTTTTAGTTTTAAAATTACAAATGTTTATAACCTGATATAAGAATTTTAAAAGCCATATAATATTTCATTTATATAAACATCTTTAAATTTAGTAACTACGTACATATATCTCTACAAAATATAGACTTTCAAATTTTAGCGTTTGTGTATTCTCTGTTTTCTCCCTTGTTAATCTTTATCTTTTTGCAACTATCTTATTAGATCTTTTTGAATTCTCATTGATAAAGTATTATATAGAAATAATACATTTACCGTTTATGCAACGAATTACGATACAATTTAATGGCATGAAACAACAATGCTTTGTAATCTTGATAAAAATGTTATTTTGTGATTGCATATTGCTAAACCATGCTGTATCAGCGTAATAGAGTACCTATGCTTTAAGCTACGTGCACTAGCAGGAGACAAAAAGATTTCAGCCATGTATTAGGTAGTTTATCGTCATATAATTTATCGCTCGTTCCCCGCGTCTCAGTGTCCCAGTGTAGGTTCTCAGTGCAAATAATATCCTTGAAAGTAAATGCATCTGACTTCAAAAAGTCATGTACGGAAAACGTCGTTAGGAATCCAGTACGGTTTCTTCACATTCTTGTGGTATGCAAAGTCTGCCAGTTTACACTAGACTAACATTATCTGTGGCTTGAATCCTTATCATTATGAGAAGAAATCAGGGGTTTCAGGGGGTACAACCGAGGAATAATAAAATCGTTGATAAAAGATAACTGTATATGGATTCATTTTATTACAAGTAATATACAGTAGGTACATAATATATTAGCCGGATATTGTTCATTAGTAACTAAGTAACAAGGGATATTCAGATGTACTATTTTATGGTTATATAAAGTTATATAAAGCAAACTTTCCACGGCAATTTTTCGTATCATAATTTTAATTCTGTATTTATGGCTTTAGACTTTGTAAGAGTTTAATGATATTCAGAGTGTAGCGACGTTGCGTCTTTTAAATACTCTTAACGGATATAATGATTACATCGCTGCGAATCGGAGAGTTATGAATCAATTAGTTTTTATGTACATTTTCATAGGTTTTTTTTAAATATATGTATTGAATATTTATCATTTGTTTATTATAGCACATGGTTATTAGATTTCAATTCAGTTAAATATTTTTAGATACTTTTGACGTGTCTTTCAGGATATATCCGTCAGAATATTTCCATGGGTATATTAGATTCGTCCGTGTACTAATAATAAAACGATACTTTTTCAAAGTTTTTAAAGTACTGTGTAATAGGTGGTACCCTTTTATTGGTGTCCAGAGTTCTCGGTGATGAATGCAAAATTACCTTTAATGGTTAAAAATTGTAATTAATAAGCACAAGCGAAGGTACGCAGAGATATATTTAAACGCAAAAGAACATAGCATTTTATCTTTTACTGTTTAATCTTAATAAATTAACTCTTAAGAGACGTTAATACTTATTAAATGGATATTAGGTAATAAATAGCAGCTAGATAATGTAATTTTTATTCAAATACAAACATATCACCGACTCGCTCGAATAAGATAATAGGCGTAATGTGTAATTGATCTTGAGATATATCTTATAATCTCTTGAATAGCTAAATGGCTTAACAAAGAAATTACTGCTATTGTTTTACAAATGTTGAACCTATGTAGAGCACATATTAACGAAGAAAAAAATTCGTTTATTGGAGACATATTCAAAATATTTTGATAAGAATCATGAGACGAGGTGTAAAGTGTAGATAAAGTAAAGTTGAAAGCTTTAGAAGTATTTTTCTGAGGATTAACATCGGAGACATACATAGTTGAATCTATTTCAATCATCTTACTGCCATTTACATTGTTGTGTGTGTTCGAAAGATGGAATTGACAAGCAGACACATTAAATCAAGAGGCTTTCCCGCCTATTAGTTATGCGTACTATAATCCTATTTCACTTTGGATTCCGATGTCTATGGATTGTAGTTAACCATCCAGTTTTATGTCGCTTGCATGCTCATTTACTCAATCACTGAAACTATATTATCCATGTATATTTCAAGTAAATTTGAAAAATTGTATGTATAATACATGTTCTTTATTTATCTATTTTCTATAAGATGAGATGCTATAAGATGCTATAAGCTGCTATAAGATGACTATTTTTAAAGTTAAATTATGTTGATAGTATTTTTTGTTTTTATCAATGTTAAAAGGTAACTAATTATTCTTGAACAGGAAACCTAAATATATATATTTTTGTTTATAACCATTAATAAGCCGTCATTTGTTCTGTATCACGTCAAATGAAATTAGAAACTCGGACCAATAAATATAATCCATCGTTGGCTCACGAGTGACCGGGGGAAATGATTTATCAGAGCGCAATACGTGATTTGCGAGCGCCGCAGTACCGATTTAATCGCAGGAAGCGACATGATCAAGCCGCAGCGGAACCTATCTATCCACCGGCCAGCTGCTCGCTGCTAGTCGTGATTCATAATGCTGCGATAGGCTTGTTTATTCTGTTAGAATCGCCTGCGGTACGGCGCGCTAAAGGCGGACCGTGTGCCTTCATGCAAAATTATGCGCTGCACAGTCGAGCGACGGAAGCGTGTGGACTTTAATCCTAGAAGATTTGCATCTATGTTTTGCGATAACTAGCTGTGGAACTGCCACTTTGCGCTTACAACAACGCGCTCCCTTAAATAAACTCAGTTCTCTTAAGAAAAGTTACATTACAAAAAACAAATAACATTAGAGCATAAGCATTTTCTTAGACCCAACACAAACATCAATAAGCCTTTACGAATGTAATCTTGTCGGCGACTATTCTAAGTCGCGGCACGTCAAAGCTTCTATTCGTAGAAGTGTAAGTAAAAACCAGTCCGTAGGCGCGCGCTACCGCTCGCGTGCTGCGCGCGCGCCGCCCCGCTTCGGGACGCACGCGCGGGCGCACACGCACCATATATAAACCCAGCCGCCCTTCCTGATTCAATCATTCCCTTCTGGCGCTCCGCGTGTGCATGTCGCGTCGCTCCAACGTAACCTTGTAAATACGTAGACGTAACCTGTAAATACGTAGGCGTAACTTTTAGTTATACATAGACGTTACATAAGTTCGTAGCACGTAGTAGTTGTAAAAATGTGTCTCGTTAACGGAGAATCACCCTCACCGAAGAAGGAGGCGGTGTCGCCTCGCTCGCCTTGGATGAAGCTCTTGAACCTCCAGGTAATAAATAATCTTTAACTTGTTTTCGTTATCGCTATCAAATCTTTAAATGTTTTTGTTAAGGGTTTTTTGAGTTTGTGTACAAAAACTAAGTTTCACTGTACTCATTTCAAATTATTTCATTTCTGACAATTTTGATTTACGATTTTATGCTCTTACTAATGAGTTTTCTTTTACTATTTATAGAGCTCTAAGCCGAGACTTCCGAGAAAGGTGACAAGCTCCGCCCGAGTTAATCTTAACAAGTGCTGGTCGAAGTTGGGAGAATTGATCTCCAACTCGGCTCCGCACACCGACCTGCCATCGCAAAAGACTGCCTATCCTGAAGAACCACTGCTAGTACCGTTCTCCGAATACTTCTACCCAGTGGACCCGGTCAAACCGGTCCCGGTGGAAGACAACGACAACGCCGAGAACCAGAACATTCTCAACTCTAGCCGCTTCGAGCTCGTCCCCGACGACTTGGAGATCACCGAGAACATGGCGAACGAGGTTCGAGAGATCTGCTATTCGTCAACGAAGCCCGGCTGTTTCGTATGTAAACTTTGCTATTAACGCCCTCAGCTGAATCCAATCGCGCGTCTTCCAATTGTTTCTATGATCAATTAAAAATTCGGCACTAATTATGCAGTGAAAACAAAATCCTGTCTTCCCCGTTTAGATTTAGTGCGCGTTCGATGAGCGAGCGCAATCCCGTCTTCCATTAGGATAGTGATGCGTGATGTTATTGCTACACTTTTACTGCGGTTTATGTTTATGTGATTTTAGTTATTCCAATCTCTGTGGTATTAGCTGTAACTGGTAACTGGCGGGTAAAGGCGTCGCAATATCTATCCGCGTAAATTAGTTTTCGGTGTAATTTAACAGGTTAAATTGTCACTTCGAGTTTTGGTAGACAGCTTTAACGTCAACTGCACTGTAGTTATGAATGCACCAACTTCCGGCTAATTCATTGTTTCTCTTCTTTTTAAACGTAATTCTGCTTCAGATCTTTTTATACTGTGTGTCCAATGTCTTCCATTAGTTCTTAAGAGAATTCTATATTGTCTGTGATATCAAAACACAATTGAAGCTTTAATTAGATTTAAGAAGCGAATTATATATAAATTTTAATTATATAACTGACGTCTTATGATAATGTAAGTATATTGTCACTGAACACGCTGCAATTCAAAGTGTATTTAAATTAGAATTGCTAATGAACTTCCTTTTTTACAAGTTAATTCTTTTCATAATATACTTTAATGTGCATCAGATGCACATGGATTGTTTGACTCCAGTGACACATTTAGTAGTTACATAAGAAAATGTCTCGAAAGCTTTAATAATTTTAAGTTTCTTTTACTTCCAACATATGAATGTATTTTATAAGAATCGTATAGTTTGTCTAAATTTATTATTTGTGTTTTTAATTTGGTTATAATTGTTCTTTTCACGTCGCAGAAGTGGGCCGAGCGTGCCAATCTTAATTATAAATCTTACTCATAAGTTTTGCATGCATTTTAAAATTAAGATTTAATTTCTTCATTCTTATGTTTTTCACCTTATTGTATTGCATTTAGAATAAGTTTACTTTAGTTTTGTTTCTTTGTTTTTCTTAAGGTTAGTTTGTAAACCATTTTTGTAGACTGATTGTTAAGTACTTCCAAGACTTTCGTTTGATCTCTCAATAAATAAAGATATTCAAACAATATGTATTACTTTTTTATCTCACACCGAATAAACACGACATCATCAGTCTATTTTTAACATTAGCTGTATCTACAGAAATACACAATACTACATTACTCTTACACTTTAATTGTAGACTCAATGTTTATACAACTCATACAAGGTAAAGATGCATATACTTGGAAAGCTATGATTATATTAAATTTGTAATGAATGTAGATAACCAAACTGAAACATAGTAATAGTCATTAACACCACCATAGAAGCCGTATCTTAACCTTTTTCTCTTTCACAATTTATTTTCAAGTTGATTTGTTTCCGGAGAGTTCTGGTAGACGCTACCTAAATTGAAAGTATTTTAAGATTAAACTTATAATTTCAGTTTTATTTATATCATTCAAAAAGCCCTAAAATATTACAGTTACATCACATTCAATGTTACGAAAAGCATCATATCAAACTAAATAGGACGTTCTATAGTTAACCTTAATTCTTGTTGCTAGTCTCCAACCTTTATATTACACATGATACATGATGATATATTAATTGTAATCGGAAAGCAGGCGAAGAATGATTAAAACATATTATAGTGATTGATATAAATCAAATTAGACTCATTCCTTATAAAGATACATATAAGTCACAATAAAATATAGAACACAATATACTTGGCACACTAAACCTCTTCCAGACTACTGAAATACTAACAAGGAAAAGAAATGAAAAAGAATGTATAGGAGGTAGATATACAGTCACGCGTTATTTCCATAAGGGTAGAGAAAGACTAAGCATAGGTATTAATAGCTATAACATATTAGATACAGAGGGTGCGACATGCAGAAATTAATGTGAAAGATTTACAGCTGAAGAACGTAGTATTTACTTCGAGATTAAGATCGAAACTGTAATTATTGAACCATACAGAAATAATAATTTGTTAAGAACTCATTAACAACAGTGTGAACGCATAGATTCTTAGGCATGCTTCGTGTGGGTCATATCATCACTTGACATCCGATCCCAAACAAACAACATTTTAAAAAATCATAGGAATGTCGTTGTCTATGGATTCCAATATGAAAAAGGCACAAAGTTATGTTCATGATTAAAAGCTACTACGATGATATTAACTTATGGTTTAATATATCACATTTGTGTCTGATATCAGGTACCTACATCACTTCACTACTATATGAGGCGTATTGTGTATGGGCTGCTGTGCAAAATGGAAAGTATTGGACTGTTTTATTTATTATGAAAAATTACACCATTACACGCTATATAACACCATTATATAATAATATGTAAAGTAAGAGAGTTATATGTACATATTTGTAAATGCAATTTCTCGTGCATTTGAACAATCATTTAGATTATCAATTTGTCTTTCCCATATCAAGCTTATTATATATGTACTTACTCAGAAGATATATGATTTCAGTGTCCTTTGTCTAAATAAAAATAAACGGTTTCTTTTAAATATTAACTGAATTTTATTTTTTTACCGCCTAATTGATGATTTTAGTCAATGCTTGTATGCACAAGATTTCTTTACATACATACGAGTATACAAAAATAACACTATTTCATAGTCTATTTAATAAAGCATTTTACAATTTCTCTGATGATGGAAATGTTCATGGTAACATGTGCGATAGTCCAATATCTGCTATTTAATAATAATAATAATAACAGTCGAGGATAGAGCGAAGTGGCGGAAATAAGTTAGGAAAGCTGACCCACCTACCATGTGGGGCATATAGGTAGGAAGAAAGAAAGAGTGATAATAAAATTTTCACCAACCTTTCTTCTACCGGGTGACCAATAAAGTCAACAACTTTTACACCGACCGTTAAAAGTTCATCTCAAAATGTTATGAATCAGTTAAAGTGGCGTGTAGGATTTTTATTTTTATATTGTCATTAGTAATTCTCAGTTTTCCACATCTACCTCCGACTAATAAAAATACTAAAAACATATCAAATTACTTCAGAATCGAGATACCAGTTTTTACGTTTCACCATCATACCCTGTTTCTTTAAACGCCGAACAAAAAGAAACCTCATCAAAAAAACACAGGGACGTCCTTTAAGATAAAAGTAAATTTGGTCGAAAAAACAAAATCGTATTCAAATTCTCTATAACATTCAAATAAATTAGATAAAAAGAGAACGTTGCTTTTGGAATTTTGATGGGATTGAACACGGCCTTACTTTCAATTTATTGGACGGAAATAATGTTTAATTCACGGTGGGTGAAAAGGGTCATCATTTATGAGACCTTAACACCGTATATTCAATAGAGCGGGCCAACAGTTCGAGCCTACAATGATCCTGATAGCCCATCGTAAATAAAAAAAATAATGGGTATCGATGCTACGTGTCAAGAAATAGTATGAGATACGTGACATTTTACAAAAGTGGTGGATGTCCATTTAAGGGGTATAATGCAGTCTGGGCAAACGTTTAAGAATGATAAATCGGGTGGATTTCTAAACGCGATTCGTTCCGAATCCGCGATATGGGACGGCACAATACGACCGACACCTCCGCTCGTATCGCCGTCGTCGCGAAGGTAGTTTTCTGTTGGAATCAAGGATCGTAATAGGGCACCGTGAAATCGCGGCGCTGTGTCGAATCGCAGAAAAATTTCGGTTTTTCGGTTATTTCTTAGAGATTTGTACGCGCTTTCTTCGCCGATTCGCCACGCTAAACGGGTGTCAGTATTACAAACACGTGCTCTTTGACTTAGCTCGATTCCGCATTCAGCGATCCGCAACGGCTTTTCGTTTTCGCGACACATTTCACGGCTTGCGACGCGTTACATTGATGTTGACTTACCTTCCGTCACAGCTGCTAGTTATTAATTTTATGAGATGTCATAGAATATGTCCAAAATTTCTTTGACAATAGTTCTCTGCAGTTTTCTACAAGTTTCATCTATTCATGTACATACCTAGTTCAACTGCGGCTGTAACCATTAAAGTATTCTATAGTTATAGGCGTGTGCAGACGAGATACATAATGCTAAAAGAATTATATACACTCACGTCTCGTTTGTTCGCAGTTAGATAGGTTCTTCTCGGAAATTGACTTTTTATTTTTGCACTTGAAATACTTAATGAACAGTTTTGACCAAATATCTAGTGTACGTACTAATTAGCAGTAGAAATAAAATAAATATCTAAATACTTAATACAAAACTGTAGGGTATACCTCTTAACTACTAGTAGCAATATATTTGTAACAGTCTTTCAAACTATGTACCTACGTAATTGTACATGTAATACCTATTTTAAATATAAGTATAAATTTCGAAATTAATTAATATGTTTGCTATTAAGTAGATACGAATGCATATAAGAAACTAGATAAATCTGTATGGTATAATAGTTTCTTTGTGACTTGCCGCCGCCGCGCGTCGGCACCTTTGACTGCGTTTGTCAAATGCTATGTGGGCTACTTAGGTGATTTGTATAGGTTCATCTGGTAACGTCTGCAAAATAATATTTACCTTGCCTCTACTTACTGACCTTGCTCTACCCAATTCGAATATTTATAAAAGATAATGCTTATTTTATGTTTAGTTTGTTTTTCAAGGTAAAGTACCTGTACCCTTCCCTCGTTTTCACGGATTTACAAATATGTAGTTCTTAAGTACTTTGTGTATATTATAATATATCGTTGAAGATAGAATCTTAAATATCAACAGTTTCATATTAAGAATATAAGCCGATAAAATCGTTTAAAATAATTTACTATAACTTAAACATAATATTCAATTAACTTCATAGATAGTTCCATACATGATTGCATTGATATCGCAAATTGCAGAAGATACGCGATACCTGTTAAAAAAGAATACAACCATAAATACAATACATGGAAATAAAACATAACAATGCTTACTTTTACACTGACTGTACGTATGATACGCTACCATATCGCAATAAATGCAAGCCGGATTAAGGCGGTCTCATCAATCCGAACTCGCGTCTATAGTGGAAACTCAGAAACCTGTTAAAATCAACGAAGCCCGCCACTTGCGTTGTTAAAATTCACAACTTCGTTTTGTGCAAAACAACGGGCCCGTGAAACAAACAATTCTCCCGTGAAATTCAGATTATGTTGTTGGTAAACCTCTACCAGCGCATAATAAAATTGCCCTTAACAAATGACATCGGTCCCTATGTCCGTGGCGCAGAGCCTAATTTTGCTTATACGTGTGAATACGAACAGTGAATGTAAGTTTGTTTAGACTAAAGGAGTTCACGCTTCGATATTTCGTCAACAAGAGGTGATCGCTAAAAGTGCGACGATTAACAGTTTCTTTACATGGCCACGACGGAAATGGTTTTCGAGGGTGCGAATGAGTTCTTCACGAATCAGGGCCTCTTAAAAAAAATCGAGACGCCGAAAAAGTAAGACGTTAATTTTGTCCCCTTAACTTAGTCGGCGTGAAGTTTCACAAAGAAGCCACGGACTGTTAAAAAATTTCTTTAAAATCATCGATCCGATTATTTAGGACGTTGCGACTTATTGCTAATACTTATTCTTATTATCATAACAGTGTACGCTGTTTTCGATAAAGTATTTTTTTTCCATTGTCAAAGATAAGATATACTTAAACAAATTATAATGTGATAAAAAATATTCAGGTAATGTAGACACCAGTTCAATTTTGGTTTATTGTACTGGCAATTGTTTTCTAACGTAAATTGTATATTTGGTACTCACTCTTAAGTAATATTGGATGTAGCTACATTTTTCAAGAGAATAACTCTCATTATCCATTCTATTGATATATCTACGATACAGTATCACAGTAAAACATTTGAGCCCTGCACAAGTATGTATTTGCGCCGACTTTATTTACTCCGACTTGAAGTTTTTTTAACTGAGTGAGTAATTTAAATTACACTAGTTTGACAAGCTTAAAATCTTTGATTTTTATAGCTCCGCGAACATCATTAGGGCCGTCAATCTATTATTATGTGGACGTGAAGACAATTTAATTTTTTGCACACTAGTGATTCGTCCGCACGCGTTGATGCATCCTCCGGCTAAATGTAACATGCCACAAGAAATATACAATTATCTTCCAACTCTTCTATTTCGTGTAGCCCTGGTATCCGAGAACCGAGAAAAAATTAAAATGGAAACGAAGCAAGATTTTTTACTCCCGCTTATCACATCAGCGCTCATTTCTAGTTAACGTATTCGCACTGGTGCAGTGTGCTGGTGTATGGTCCACGTATCCCGCGATCGCGGAAGAAATCAGGAACCAGCAGTTTCACGTAAAACTGCTCGCACTTATCAGCCAAACAAACGTTATAAATACCACTGCGATAATCCAAAAAAAAAAACAAAAGCAGGAGAGCCTTTTATAATATAACTTCACAGAGCACAATAGAACAACGAACATTAAAAACAAATAGTGTGCTTATAGCTTTGGCTCGAAAATTAACACCCCATTGTTCACTCTGTTAAGCCTTTTTACCTCAAGTGACCACTATCACTAAGAGCCCTTTCTATTGTTTCTAATATTTCCAGACAATTAAGATGACGATAACGAACAAAAGTACAATATTTACGTTGTTCTTTTTTCTATTAGAATATTTATATTGTAGTGGTGTGCTATGTAGGTTCGATGTTTGAAAAGCGTCCTAACGAATCAATATTAAGACATAAATCTAACTTACATATAATGGTGCCTTAACTACACACTACGACGTAAACTATTTTTCAAACTGCGTATTTTTCATTATTTTCATTGACTTGTAATTAGATATGTTCATTGTCAGGCGGGCATTTAGATGACGAAAAATATTAAAAAAACTAATATTTATTACGTTAAAGCATCTATATCAAGTTAACCATTTTACGAAACAGAATACAGCAATAGTATCTTTCATTACCCTGGAGAATTCATTTGTAACAATACAAAACTAACCATCATAAATAACATTGTAGAAGTGCTTA
>DWUN01004305.1:0-10942 GCA_018249975.1 Passova gellias
TTTATTCTATACCATATACCATATAGTATGACATCCAATCATCAGCATGTCATTGACAGTAATAGTAGTAGTACAATATCAAAGCCGGAGACTGTAACCCTTATGAGTCACCGGGGTCAATAACCTCGTTATACCGGTAAGCTCGAAGCCACCAGAAACCGCAGAGCCAGACACAAAGCAAAGCTACATATTGTCGCTTTTGCATCGCAAATCTCGTCAACGTATTCAAACGTATCACTTTGTCTCACGCGCCTGTTAATCGCGCAGCGAAACGGAGATAGTATTTCCTTGTGTGCGAGCGAAATGAAAGCTGCGCCTCATCATACATTCGTTATCACTTTATAATCTCAACATTGTGTAATCATCAGTTGCTGGGGTCGGAGAGCAGCGTGTGAAATGAGAATTTTGTTCGAACACGCACTTAGAGCCACTTAGCTCCTGTTTTGCTGAATTAATGAAATTCAAATTAGTGTTGATTTTGAATCGAGAATATATTAAACATTTCTACAATCATTCGTTCATAAATGTAAAATTGTCTGTATGAATATTATAGACTAGCCGTGCCCCGCGGTGTACTCCCCGCAGATTTCGATCCTGCGGATATTTCGGGATAAAAATGATAAGCCTATATGTTGCACTGCAACCCCCTCTGTCTTCCACTAAGAGTCCCATTAAAATCAGTTCAGCCGTTCCAGAGATTAGCCCGGACAAGCCGAAAGGCGAACCATTTTTTTATATTCATGTTTTAGTATCGCGTAAATAACTATGAGGACTTGAGAAAACACACTGATTTCGAATTCACAGACAGACACCTCAATTTTATTTAGATGTCATACATTTATCTATGTAGTAGAGTATAATCTTATTACCATAGAATAGAGCCTCCCTAGTTTGAAAACATATAAGTTCAGATAAATTTTGCGAATCTGACAATTTTTTGCGACAACTTTTACACGACCATTTATTCTCAACTAGTTCTCGACTAGTCGCTAACAGGACAACTAACAAGTATACATATCTAAATACATACTTTTAGACATAGATACAATTCAGAAAGACAACAAATACTCGTATTCATCATATATTTTCAGAGGGACTCGAAGCTAACCGCAAATTCAGTAGTTAAGGTCATTAACCCTCAGACCAGTCACCTTAATTTAGGATTATTCTTTATCGTCTCAATCAATCACTAGCGAAACCGAATTTGATTGCTCTCGAATGTTTTTATTTAGCAAGCGGTACTTGTTGAATGTTTAATGTTTACCCGCTCGGAAACGCTCAGAACTTGTAAATAAACCGTATCAGACGCTGAGTCAGCGTTTTCACTCGAATTGCTTAAATAAATGACTGAAACATAAATAAGAACGACTATTTCACAATGACTAGGGTTATAGCGTGTAAGAATTTGATGTAGGCATTTCTTCTTCTGATATAATAATGATATTTGTCAAAATGTAAGCTCTACAAAGTTATTACAAATCCTTGGATATTTCTAAATGTTTCTAGAAACTTTTTTTTCAATGCGTAATGGGTTTCGTTACTCTTTGCAGATACTTTCTGGATACGTGACTCTTCTTAAATGGAGAAATCTACCACATTGGTCAACGGAGGATTGGTAGATTGAAACGCTGTAGAACATTAAGTTGGGGAGACGTTTTCTTCAGAATGTTTACCTTCATCCTTGTAGTAGCGTGTTTATGTTAAAACTTGTGAAAATGATTTTTTTTTATATTTTTTTTTTATAACAGCTCCACAGGTTTGCAATTCGCGTCTTTTAAATTTGAATGCTTATTTAGCTCTGTTGCTCCTCGTACATATACTATTTTGTCCCTTTCTCCGCTCATCTTCATTATACAATTATTTCCCCTAATTTTGTCTAAGGTTGAAGTCTCCGCTGCGGATTGCTATTGCAATGTTTTCTTTCATCCTGTCCGTAGAGACAGTTGTGGCTTTTCTGATAAACAGAGCCACGCCAGGGTTCAAACCCCAGCCATTCATAATGGGAGGCTAAATTTAAAACACTAAGCTATCACCGCAAAAAGGTTTACATGCTTATATTATTTTCAACGGGCTTTGTTCAAACATCCTAATGTAAGCCTCGGAGGTTCTGTGTGCAAAGCCTTTTCGCATGATTATTCAGTGTCAATATTGAATAGCGTCGTTAGTCTACTTATTTCAGTATGAACGTAGTTTTACATATACAGGATGATGTAATAAGGCATCATTTCTAAATTACTATTACATTGAAACACTAATGATGGCCCTTCAGTTGAACGTAAATTGATTATCATATATCAATCATTATATTTAAATATGTTATTATCACTATAAATTATAACTATGATCCTATTAGTTTTGTAAAAAATGATAAGGGCTTAAGACATAGTCTACCGTGCTTTTCAAGTGCGGGGTGGAATTTGTTACCTACACATTATAGAGGGAGAAAAATGTTTTCCTTCACAGTGACAGCTATACATTTCATAATGACCATAAACACAGATATCTACACCATGGAATCGAACTCTCATACCACTGAAATTGGAAGTCCAATCGTTACGTTTCAAATGAAATCAAACAATACTTTCTAATGCTTTATTATCAAATAACTAATGCTAAGGTCACACTAACGACTCGTTTGCACAAATTTACATTTAGCTAAGTTTTTTTCATACCAACGTCACACGGAGCCGTAACGGTCACTACACACTACACTACATAATTGCACCAATCTAGAATAAGACTCATGCCTATCTTGAGACTCGGTGGCTTAATTTCGAAACTTAAAGACTGCCACATATCATCACCAAAACGTTATCAGCTATCGAAACATTTAGTTAAAACTTGCTTTGATTCCGGGACAGCAGGAAGGAAGACATCAACTGACTGACTTACTAAATGTGTAGTGTATGAAGATAAATTTAATCTATGGACTGTCAAACTGTTGAACCTAGAATCTTGGAATTTTGCAGACAGGTTATTTATATAGCGTAAGTAAAAAAGAAAGGAATTCCGTCCTTGAGAAGGGTAAAATAGGGGTTTGAAAGGTTGTAAGATATTTTAATTCCATTTACAGTTGTGCTTCAAAGATACCTATGGGGTAAAAATAGACTTATTACAATTTATCGTAACATTGACTTTCGAGCGATCAGAGCCGCGGGTTAACGCTTGTAAAATAAATAAAAATCTCATAAGTCAAATAAATTGACATGGCCATTTTACACACCGTAATAACTTTACGATGATAATTCACAGAACAAATGAGCAAAGAGAAGAGTCAAAAATTCCGGAGATTTTAAGGCTCCATGAATTTAATATGAAAATTTGTGCAAACGACTCCATCCAGCATAATGAGATCTCTACGTCAGACTTATTAAAACTAGAATCCCTTGAATAATATTCATAAATAAGATTATGCTGAGACATGAATATAAATTTCTTTATAAATAAATCGCAAGTACATAACACGCCTGAACATTATAGTACATTGTTGAAGAAGAGTTCATTCCAAAGAAAACACAACAATGACAGTATTTTTAATTACTACAAAATAGTAATTCGAAATACTTAAATATATAGAACCACTATTGATAATAATTAGGATTATTCACCATAAGCAAGCTGACAGATACACTATCATCGCCAGTTGAGTTTTATAACAAGCATAGCAATATAAAGAACAAATTATTTCGTAATATTCTAATGAATAAATTTATTTTCTCTCTGTCAGATAAGACACGTTCACTAGTATTAGCAACGCTAAAAAATCTCATGCAAACAAGGAATTTAAACTTAACATGCCAAATATTAGTAGCAGTCGAGCGGTCGAAAAATGTTTACACAGTAGCAAAGTTCTGAGTTCGGATGTTCTACATCAGAGCATGCACTAATCCTTCTTAGAGATAGAATGAGTCAAACGCTTTTATGTGCATTCGACCATTTTAAAAAAAACCACCATAGCTTTTGGACATATACTACAGCAGGCAAGTGGTTCAAACGTGTCCAATTGTACAAGAAAATAATAATTCCCTTGAAATAATTATCTTTGCATTCATGTTTTATTTCTTTCAGTTCTAATACGAGTATATTTGTCATATTCAGCAAACTTCTCATACTACAACATTGAATGAATTCTTATTGGCTTATAAATATATATATGTATATATAAGTCTTAGAGGGTTCAGAGGCCCGTGATGAGACCACACTCGCGGACGACTTGCTCAGTCGACACTGGGTTCAAAAACACTGAAACAAAAACAAAATGGAAACTTCAAAGACACTAACGAAAACAAAACGTATTAATGTAATTAGTAAGTTCCAACTTTCAGTGGCGCTGCGTTCAAAAAGGCCAAAGTATTTTGAAAATAGATCTACTATTTTCACTAACTATGTATAACAGGAGGTCGCGGTTTTGATTCCAGTTTGCGACAAACATTTGAGCGATATCCTTTCCCCGACAGGACATTATGGGTCCTCGTCAGAGAATCTTTACACATAATTATTTTGCCGCTTCTCATACTCGGAACCCTCTCAAGCGGACGAAGCCAAATAATTTCTGATGCATACAACCATTGAATGGAATTCCCTGCCGGTGTCCATTTTGCGTAATACGTATAACTTCAAATTCTTCAAAAAAAGAGTGTATTCTAGGCAAAACTGCTACATCTTCAACTACTCGTACATCTCACTTAGGATCAGGCAAGTTCGCTGATGAAATGCAAGGTTTTTTTTAATTAAAAAAAATCAAATATACTTACTTGTACTGCCCGAAAAAATGTCTTGATCGGGTATTATATTCGCCGCTGCAATGGCGGCCTCGTCTAGAACGATGACCTGGAATGACAAAGGAAATGATCACAATATGCTTCACTTCATCATTTTCTACCAGTCAGATACCGGGACATCTCACTTGGACTGATTGATTCTATGTAAAACTCTACAACTTTAATGTCTGGCATAAAATGAATAAAGTTTTTGTTCAAGATTCAATTTCAATTTGTTTTATCTATTACAAGCACCGATTTGCGCCAAAGGAAACTCAAAGGTTGTTATGGTTAACAGATCTCCCAGCCGCAAGAAGACATCGGCTGTATTGCAACACTTTTTGCAATTGTCGTACTCAAATTCGCAGTTGAGTTATGTTCTTACTTTACATTTTCTACTTAAGCAATATCATAAGCCAGCTTACCTTTGGACAGTCAATCAGTTGGGCCTCCTGAAGATCTGAAACGATTTCGTCAGCCGTTTCGCTGGCCGGATAAGTCCTCAGCGGCAGCAGGTCAATGGCATTCGCCGCCAGCGACCATAGATGACCGGCGCCCTGAGACGCTCGTGCCCCCTTCCGAAAGTGAGGGTTGATGGATAAGTTGTGTCGGACGGAATTCTTCCAGCGTTCGTCGTTCGCTTTGTAGAACGGGAAACGATCCCTGCAAGAAGAACAATAATTATCAAGGTCAAGTGATTATTATCTATAAAAACTTATGATTGCGATTCTATATCTAAAGTGATAATCACACTCAACATGCTGAGCAATATTGATAGCGAAACTATTAATTATAGTTACAATAAAATGTCTGTACAGATCGGGACGTTTTTATTTCATAAATCTCTCATACAGATTACGAAAGAAATGGGCGCATATTTCACATTGTCTGCTCAGTGTGGCAAACAGTGGAGTGACGTTAGTGGACTTATACTCATATTTAGAATAGTTTGCAAAATAAATAACTAATACTTTTAAAACTGTGACCTAACACGTGGTCTCAGAAGTTGAGCAACAGGATGTCAGATGTCAACTATAAAAACTTCGTTAACCATAACCCACAGACAAACTAGACATACACGATGTGATATTAATATGAATTGAAGTCAACGCTTTAGGTGCTAGCCAAAGTAGGACATTGGGACGACAATATTCACGAGGGGTGAAGCATTGTCATTATCCTTGCAGGCCATAATAATTCTTTATTGTACACAATACAAAAATTACAATACAATACAATTACATTACATACTGATAATACTAAAATCTTAAGCCGATTGATAAAAACTAGATAGCGTTTTCCATGTACCTTTATATTTCAAATAATGCACTTTTTTCTATCACATATCGAACTAGCGTAGGGGGTATGAGGATAAAATAAAAAATGGAGCTTTAAAAAATATGAAACCCAATAGCTTTTATTGCGATGGTAAAAATTGCAGTCACATACGAATAGGATTAACTGCCAAAAGCTATTGACACAATCCACATATAGTACTTGGAACAGACAAAGCCGATATTTCACAATTGGACACTTCATACGCTAATTTTGGGAGCGCAAAGCGATCAAAGCGGTGGCGAGAGCTGATCAAATATATGTTTATGAGGACAGCGGCCGATGAAATGAATATTCATTGAAACGCATGATTGTTGCACTCGATTCGCTTTCGAAGAGTGACTGTGAGATACATTTATTATGTTTGCTAATAAACTAATTCCGCGCTCCATTAACAATTGAAGAGGCGTAGTGGTGAGTGCTGCAGGGATCCGCGCCCAGCCGTGGGATGCAACAAAATAGATTTTAAACTTACCCATAATCATCGGATTCGGATCGGATCGGATCGGATCGGATCAGACCAGATTGGCTGGAGGAGGAATCGAGGAGTCACCGAAACCGGCGAGTACGTATGAAGAGAGTAATGACCGTAGACGAAGCACATCAGATTTCTAAGAGTAGAGTTATTTTGAAACCGGTGCTTTATACTTACCCCGTGAAGGACCTGGTGCGATGGCATAATAATATATATAAAAAAAAACGTAACATCACGCCTGTAATCCCCGAAGAGGTGGGCTGAGGAGTGTAGTACACATCCACATTTCACCAGTTACGTTTAAGTCCCAAATGGAATAGGTGGTGAGCCTATTGCCATGAACCGGGCACACATCCAGACTCTGAGTCACTACTAGAAATTCTAAATTACAAAAATCCAACAGAACCCAACCCGGGATTTGAACCCGGGACCTCCCGATCGGCAGTCGCGCTAGCAACCGCACGAACAACGAGCCAGTCAATACATATATATATATATTGCAGTTGAAGCGTTCGTAATAGCATACATAGTTGCAGATCGCAAGTGATTTGTTAACAGAATAGAAGTGCAGTGAACGCCAGCGCTCAATGGTACTGGCTAATTATTAGCGTTTCTCTGCATTCCAGGTAACTTTAAATTCCAAGTTGTTTTCTTTACACTGGCATCTAAGAAAATGGTCGCAACGTCGTATAACGATATTGTAGTTATTTCTATGAAGATATTTTTATTAAACTCAGACACTACACAAACAAATGTGCTCATCACACAATTGTTTGTCTTGGGTGGGAATTGAACGCACGACCTCTGGTTTTTCAGTTCGGGTCTCCAACCACTGTACCACGAGGCCCACCAATGAAATATGTAAATACGTTTTTACGACGATCTTTTATTATTGTAACATTGTGTGTATCGAATAAATAATTGACAGTCCAAACGCTCGACAGAAACGAACATTGATCAATTTAACATTCAAAATGATGCATCGCTTCCGATATACCCTCAACGACCCAAATTGGTTTAGCCACAAACTCATCTAGCTATTATCCGGCTCACAAAGTTAAGCCGCGCCAAGATGAGACGAGACAGACAAGACAGGACATTCCAATTACGTACAGTGAGAACTGCAATCCCAGGATAAACCCGGGACACAGCTTTCCGTTCACAGAGAGTCGGCCACTGTAATAGGCGGTATTAGTTGAGCATACATTTGAGAACCTCGTGCGATTGAGGATTTAATGCAATGCTGATATCCTCGAGGGCATGGCCAAATGTCGGCGACAGAAATGTGGTTCTGGGGGCTGTGATATTCACGAATATCGCATTGTTTCAATTATTGATACTTCCTAAATAATAATAACGCTATCATTTTTGTATACACAGTGTTTTTATGCACAGACGATTTTGTTTTTTTTTTATGTCAATACAAAAGCAAGAAAGCGGCGTTTATAACCGACCTTTAAAAGGGCCTCAGGAATGCAACTATTAGACTCAATTAGTTCAATTGGTAACTTAAGAAGTGTTCTACTACCAGCAAATGACCTACAGAAGACAGGCATACAATCGTTATAATCTGGCACATTTTAGACTAGAGACATTTATTAGACACCCCTCATGACGAGCAATGTACTATCATTAGCTCGTTTATCTTTCCTTTCGACTTCTAAAGGGGAGTTGGAATATCGTATTAGTTCCGAAACATTTAATTTAAAAACGCGCCTCTGAAAAAAGACAATGGCCATAAGTGCTCCAGGTTTTCCTCCATTAACATCGAGAAACGGTAAAAAGATAAAAAGTGAAGTCCCGTTGTCTGTCCCACGGGCTCAACGGCGGATCCATTATTTCGGCAAAGGGGAAGAAATTGGAGCATTAATGCGTCCATTGTCCGTGTCGGCGCTGTCGTCGGTGAGGCAGCCGCCATTTTGTTTTGGCACGTAAAGCTTGGTTATGGTACGATTCTTATACTATTACATTGGCAAACGATAATTTTGAGAGATGTCATCGCAAAGCAATATACTCACCTATTATCGTCCCTTTGATAAGGATTATCAATCCTTGTTATATTTTTAAGAAGTATTTTAACTTTTTTATTGTTTTTACTGTAATAAGGACTGGTATGTGTATATGATGAGAGTAATTAATGCACGTCTAATCGGTAAGGACAAAGAATATTTGACCCTTGTTACTATTTGCTTATATGGACTTGCTGCGAGTGTAGATTAAGATCAGATGGAGGCGGTTTCCATTTGTAATTATTAATTAAAAATACCACCAAAGTAGATTGAAAGTTCACTTGCAGTACATCCTCATCTGTTCAAAACATCTGAAATTTTAATTTCAGGAAACCGAATATCTTTTTTTAAGGTACAACGAAGCAAATAGTTCATCTGGTACTGAGTAGTCATGTCTTAGAAACGAGGCTCACCGAATTTGGTCTAATTTATTAAGATGAGGTGTTTGACCTTCCTTTGATCCTTATCCAGATAGATCACGGACGACCGTTCAGCCGTCTATAAATTATCAACTTGAAATCCTTACAAAGTATCCAAACCTTTGTCAGTAATATAAAACAGAAAAATTCGCCAGTCAAATTTATAAAACGATATTTTTTACTTTACCTAATACTATAGGTTATGTAACATTTAAAAAACGAAATGGTACTGTAACAGTTCAATTTCTACAGTTCTATTAATGGACACTTACATTTGTAAGCTGGACTGGACATCTCGCCACAAGCGGCAGCAGTCTGCGACAGCTGCCTGCGCATTAACTGCTCTCTTCACACAAAAATGAACACAATAAAACCTTATAATAATTTAACAAGTCCCGAGAAGTGTATTAGTTAGGTACTGTATTATAGTTATTGCCTGTTGACGACAAGTTCTAAATTGTTTGAAAGTTACAGAATTGAGTCTGTAATTTCAAAATGGCGGCCGTTTGAACTGTCAAATTCAGATACTCCCAGCCAATACCAATACAATATAATACGGATATAATTCGAATATTTGTGGTTTTAATAACTCATTATTCATATGACAATAACATTATAGCAAAGCTGCATTAGCATTCAGCTTAAAATACGTTCAACAGACAATTACGCTACGTCTTTTCCCATAGAGTAATTTATAACTTTTTAAAATATTATCAAAGTGCAAAAATTTTATCTTTAAATATTATCTTCATATTCGTCAATTTTTTCTTTTACGAAAAAGGTAATATAATGACATTTTAAAACGACGTTAGCAAAACAAATTCCATATCTGAATTCATTTGACAATATTCTAAAGCACGACTTTTGACCTTTCCATTTGTTCCGTTCTACGTAGAATATTTAAAAAAGAATAATTCATAATTTCCGAACTCAAATTTCCTGTCGAAGTTAGGAAACCCTTATCAGACGAGGCGTTTAATTCACCTGTCAGATTTGTGAAAAATTCCCTTTTCCATTTCGTACAAGTTGAACAACTTTGCTAATACAAGTTTCTAGTTGACGACAACTTGTAAATGAATCGACGACGACATATCATGATAGGTTCGAACAAGCCAAAACGCGGGCGTAAATGATGAGACGCATTTCTAATTAAAATTCTTAACATTATATTGCATTATATATCACGTACTGGCACGCAGTTGACTTTACAAAATTATGGATGTCGTTAAGATTAAATATCACTCGCTATATCGCTGGAGTGTGTCACCGTGAGAGCCTCTGACGTCTATGTTCTACATTTAAAGCTTTTGAAACAGCGGTACGTTTTCAAATTCCACAGCGATCCCAACTAGTAAAGGCTTGCTGATTGCTAGGTTGAATATAAATATTATTTTTTGTTACTGGTAATTACATAACTCCACAGACTTGTCGTCCGCGCCTTTTTTAAGTCTTTTTATTTGAAGTTCTTTATTTTGTTTATGTCGTGTGTTTCCTTTTATGACTAAAACTCATTTATGTATAGACATACATAGGTATGTATGTGCCAGAAGCCTATTATAGTTGCGAAGTCCCGTGCTGCCGACATCTACATATTTAATAACATAATCGAAGGTCCACCTGAACTACATATAATGAATAGGTGAAAATCTTTATACAATATTTACGCCTATTTATGCGTCAAACAAATACTCGGTTGCCGTGAAATATGTGCGCCATAAACTGCGTTCTAATACTTGTGCCGTGCAAGCGCAGCAGATAATTTATATAGGGCGTGTTCATATTGAGCTGAAGACTCCACGAGTTTCGATTTTAATGGATTTTTATCGCATTTCCTGTCAAATTGGCAACCGGCAAAAACATCTTAATTTAACGTTTATATTTTGTTCAAGATATATTATTATAATTAAATGCCGATGACTTGAGTCAAGTTACTTGTTAGTAGTA
>DWUN01004306.1:0-10939 GCA_018249975.1 Passova gellias
GGACAAACATTTGTGTGATGAGCACATTTGTTTGTTTTGTGTCTGGTCGTAATAAGAATATCTATATAAGTATTATATCGTGTGTATATATGTATGTTTATCAGCTGTCCGGTTACCATAACACAAGCATTAAATTGTCTAATTTGGAATCAGCCGTGTGTGGAATTGTCCCCAGATATTAAGATATTATTTTTGATGGGATAATAATTTCTGGGGTCGCATCGAATGGATGTTATGTAAAGTTCGTGCAGGATCAGACGAACGAGTTACTCATGACATAACCGGCGCCGGTGAACCCGTAGCCCAGCGCCGCCTCCGAGAACTCCAAGACTAGATACATTTCGTAGTTGACCGAGTAGGACTTGGCGAGCCCGAGCACGCCCGCGAACGCTGCGAACGTACAGAACGCGGTGCGGCGTCCCCACCTACGGATTACATGAACGTTAACCGATCGCTTCGGTTTAAAACGCATTGTTAAAAAACAATTTTTTAAAAATAGCACCCGGATACTGTTCAGTCTCGATTAGGTATTACGGAACCGTGAGAGTGATACGATACAAGCTAAACTCTGAGCCATTTACGATAACGTCGACGGCCGGCCTCACCCGTCGGACACGTAGCCGGACAGCAGCAGCGCCAGGGGCAGCGCGGCGTTGCGCGCCGTGCCCACCAGCGTGCGGCGCCACTCGCGACACGCCAGCCCGAACTGGGGAATGCAGGGACCGAGTCGGTTTATCTGACGCTTTCGTGCTTCCGAAAACGGTGCGGCTTCGTAGCCCGTTCGTCTAGCTTCGGCCGCTGCGGCATACCTCTGCGTATATTGTCTCCATAGACTCGTAAACGAACGCCTCGCACGCGACGGTGTCGGTGGGGTGGAAGCGATCGCGGTCGCAGCCGGCCGCGCCCGGGGCCAGCGGCGCGGAGCGGCGACAGGCGTCCGTCGACTGCAGCGCCGCCGCCGACGCGTTCGCAAACTGCGCGTCGGATATACCCTCGCATTCGGGCACCAGGCACCTGAGCGGATCATAAAAAGCGACTTACGTTTCGTAATTAATAGCCATATAAACGAGCGCCGCAATGCCGTAGAAAATTGCACGACGTAAAACCGATACATCGTAATCGTCTAGACGCGCTCCGACTGTCAGCAGTTTCAGAACCGGATGGAAGTCCTCCGCAAAGGTCGACGAGTACCGCCAAACGATCACAAGCGGCAGCGGCCGCTTCGTGAACCCTTCGGATTATAGAAATGTTCCGAAATCGTCTTACCTACCGGTACCTCTAGCGGCGTTTTATGGACCTCTGCTACAGATTGTTGCAGATATCGATGAATCGAAAGGAGTAATCGTTAATCTACGTAATACGTGGGGGCTGTGGGGGGATGCGGGGGGCTGCGGGGGGCTGCGGCCGCATCCAGGCGAGCGGTCGAGCCGGTGGAGCTAGCGGGGGCCGGGCGGCGTGCGTCGCGATCTATTCGTTCCGTATCGACACAGGATCGGCAGACAAGGTGGCTGACGACCGATACGCTACGCTACCTTATTTATTGCAAGAACATATTGTATAAAAGTTGTACTTAGCTGCTGTACACTCTACCTTAATAGGCACGCAAAAATTTAAAGTTATACATAAAATTTTAAGTTATATTAAATAAAATTAATACAATGTTACGAAATAATAACAAATATCCAAAAAAAAATTACAATTATTTACTTAAGCATTTAAAAAAATTTCTAACCCTAGTACATACACGTTAAAGTCGTGCAGAACCAACAAAGGCTTATAACAATAAATAACATTCATCGTTGGTTTTTCATTTATTCCCCTTTGTAATAAAGATAATCATTTAGACTATAGAAGAGACTCTCTAGTAGCTATTTATTTAATTTTCTTTTAAATATTTGATTATTTGTCAGTGGCTCTTTCAAATCATTTAGCAAGCGATTATAACTGTAAAAAAGGCGTTTCGTTTGAGCATCCATAGTTGACATCTTGGCAAGTACAGGTTTCGATTTTTTAATCGGTTAGATCGACTCGGTACATTTGATTGAAGTATAGTGTTCGGGATGGTCTCTCGCGAATAAGCATGCATCCCGTATAACCATGCATGGTGGGGGCAATATTTGTAGCAGCTTGAACAGCGGTCGACAGCTGTCTAGGGGGTCTAAACCACATATTGCACGTATTGCCCTTTTTTGAACTCTGAAAGTTTTAATGATGTTTACAGAATTCCCCCACAAGAGGAGGCCGTATGATAAAAGGAAAGACAGAATCATAATATGCGCTGAGAGCTGCTTCCATCGATACTGTGCTTCTTAGACGCCTAAGAGCATGTGTGGATTTGTTAAGTGTTTCACAGAATGAAGACACGTGTTCTTCCCATTTTAGGTTCTCATCAATAATAATTCCTAGATACTGGATTTGATTAACGAATTGTATTTCTTCGTTTCTAAATTTTATACCGAGAGGCGAGTTCTTTGATTTTATTGCACTGATTTGAATAATTTTGGTTTTACTTGGGTTTATTTGGAGATCGTTTTTATTTAGCCATTTTGTTATGTCATATAGCGTTTTTAGAGTATAATTTTTTAAATTTGTTAAATTGTCACTCCTAATTATTATTGTGTTCATTGCAAGATTTTAATTAGCACTGTTAAATTAATTATACAGTTTTGTGATTCGTACAAACGACCTTCCTGGCCCGGCGCGGCCGGCGCAGGCACCGCGCTGGCCGCGCGTGTCTAAGATGTTCACGTTTAAAAAAGTTCTTAGAAAATATGCATCATTGCATTAGTGAACGTGTGTGAATTTTTATTACCGAGGAAACCAATTACCTAAAATAAAGTGTCTATATTTGAATGTGCGGTTAAAGATCGCCGACGGGAACTTCTTCGGAGGACTGGTACCAAGAGACTTCTGTAATCTCAGTTTAACTGAAGCGTCGAACGGAACGACCGCTGCCGAGAACGTGGAATGTTGTAAATAAGCGTAAACGATATTCGTTTAAAGATTTTATTATATTTGAAGTTAAAGCGAGGAAGCAATAAAACGGTCACAGAACGTTTGGATGACGCCAAATCGTGTTTTCGCAACAGTGTGACGAAGGGGCGTCCCCGGGGCCGCGACGGGCCGCGTGCGGGCGACGTCCGGTCGGTCCGCGTACACCGACCGACTTTATTTTCAAGAATATGCTAAACGGTTTTCATCTTCCTTAAGATAAGGTCCGGAATTAATCGAAATCTCTCACCGAAAAGGCACCTGATCCGCGACGAACACGTAGCTGAGGGTGTACATGGCCGCCAACATGTTCGGAATACATATCAGCACGAGCACGTAGCTCTGGTAGAAGCCGAAGTGGCCCAGCTGCTCGAACGCAGCCTCCAGTGCTTCTGTCGGAGCCTGCGCGCGGCCGCCGGGGCCGGCTGGTTCCGCGCTGGCCGGACACCGGCTGGGCGTGTCGTTGGACGAGTGCGCTCGATTTGCATAACCGTCGGCTCCGCCTGGCGCCCCTTCTCTCTGTTCTTGCTCATTAAAATCTTCGCTGTGATCGATTTGATTCGTATTAAGAGCGGCGACATCGCTTGTAGGATTTCGAGCGGGGATTTCGTTTTCTGTCTGGAATGTGCCGTCGGTGTCGGCTCTCGGATGGATCTCCAGAGCGGCGCCGTCCCGCTCGGCTCCGGGGGCCGCCATGGCGTACACTGCGGCTGCGCGGCGGCCGGCGCGCGCGTCTCGAGTGGCTCTTATCGGCGTTGGCACGACGATGATGTTGATAACGTTACCTTTTATAAAAAACCAGTGTTACAATGTAAGCTATAAGATAACTACGTATTGTATGTGTATTGGTTTGAAATATCTGGGTTCGTAATTATGTGACGTAATTGATGACTTGCGTTTGTTATTTACGTCGCTTTGTAGTTTTCGTTCTGGTCAATCGTGTCCAAATTTATTGCTTAAGTTAAATCCCTAGGCTGGATTTTTTTGGTCAAATCGGGTGGACGTCGATAGGTGTATACTCGTCGAGTGCGTATAGAAGCCGCACTCGGCCAGCGTGGAGGAATATAATAATAATAATAAATATTCAACAACTTGATTCGATATCCGGAAAATTTACCAAAATTCATGACACAGGCTGTGACACACCTGAAACCTAAAGACTCAGATACTTCTAACACGCCAATCACCGCCCGATCACATGTCTACCCACACTTTACAAATTACTTACCTCCATCATAGCCAGGAATATAAACACACACATAACACTAAATAAAATCATCGAGGAAGAAAAAAAAAATGGATGTCGAAAAGGGTCAAGAGGTTGTAAGGAACAGTCGGTTGAAACCACATCGACATTCACAGTCAAATAAAAACAAAACAGAAATTTATATTTTGCTTACATAGACTACAAAAAAGCCTTCGATAGTGTTCCCCACACCTGGTTAACCCATATATTAAATCTATACAAAATTGATGTTACCATAGTAAATTTTCTTCAGCACACAATGACCAAATGGTCCATAATTCTAAATATTACAACCGAATATAAATGTCTAAATTCAATACCAATCAGCATATCACGTGGCATTTTCCAAGGCGATTCCCTTAGCCCCATTCGGCGCTGCCTAGCTATAAACCTTCTTTCAAAAATATTAAATAATACAGGACACGATACATCATCGATACACTTAACAAAATTAAACTCACACATCTGCTTTACACGGATGATATTCAATTATATGCATCAACTAGACGGCAACTAAATGATTTACTTAACCTACTCTTTCGGTATCATTAAATGGACTGACACAGACCTAGATGCGTTAAATATATTAACTAGAACCACTGCAAATAAATATAACATTCATCACATACACTCGGCTGCCGAAAGATTTATATTTAAAAAAAAACTGGGAGGGCGAGGTTTCATAGATATAAGAAATGTACATTACAAACAAATAGAAAATCTTCGTACTTACTTTATAAATAAAGCCACAGATAGTTCCTTACATAAAGTAATAATATACTTACCCACCTCAGGAACAGCTCTACACTTCGGAAACAATGACTTTAACCCTAAAAATAAAATAGTTACAGAAGATGACAAAATAGAAAAATGGAAAAAAAATCACTACCGACATGGAAAATATAGACTAAGTATTGAACAGGATACGTAGACGAGGAAAGTTCTTTCTTTAGTTAGCCAACACTAAGGGAAACATTTTTGCGGAAACCGAGAGATTCTAAGTTGCCATCCAAGAGCAAATAATAAAAACTAGAAACTACGCTAAACATATATTAAAAGATAGTAATATTACCAATGATAAATGCAGATTGTGCCACATAGCGAACGAAACAATAGATCACATCACCGGGGGCTGTAAAGTTTTAGCAAGTAAAGAATATATGTTAATAGACAACAATGTAGCAAAACAAATTCACCAACACCTGGCACTCAAATGCGAGCTTATTGACAATACAGTTCCCTATTATAAGTATGTGCCAAAGAATGTACTTGAAAATAACAGCACAATTATACTGGGACAGAGATATTATTACTGATAGAACCATTAATTGCAAGAGACCGGACCTGACCCAGACTCTAAAGAATACTAAAACTACATATTTAATAGACATCTCTATTCCAAACAATGGAAACCTTGAAAATAAACATTTTGACAAAATACAGACATACTGATCGCTCGTTGATGAAATGAAGCAAATGTGGCGCCGAGACAACGTTACAATCTTACCAATTATACTTTCATTAACGGGTTTTGTACCATACAACTTACACAAATCTCTGAAGGAGCTGCAGCTACGGAAATCTATTTTTATAGAACTACAAAAATCTATAGTCTTGGATACAGCCGCAATAGTTCCACGCTTTTTAAATTTATAATCTACGATTAGCATCTTATAAATTCACCTGAGAACCAAGTTACTTGGCAAATGCTCGTACTTGGCCTCATAAATGTCCGGCGTAAAAATCGAGAATAGACAGAAATTGTAAAATAATAATAATAATAATATCTGGGGACAATTCCACACACCGCTATCAGATTCCAAATTAGGCAATTGAATGCCTGTGTTATGGTAACCGGACAGCTGAGAAACATACATATATACATACGACATGTTACTTATATAGATATTTTTTATTACGACCAGACACAGAAAAAACAAATGTGCTCATCATACAAATGTTTGTCCTGGGTGGGAATCGAACCCACGACCTCCGGTTTTGCAGTCAAGGTCTCTAACTACTCGACTACGAGGCCAGTCAAATATGGAATATGGGTTTAACGTTCTCATCGCGAGAGGTGATCGGCCCCGTATATGTCCAATTCGTGCCTTCTTGCAAAACTACAATCGTTTTATTTAGGACACTAGTCCCCAAGAGTCGATCATTAACAAGGTTGGTAAATATCACCTTTTGTGGTTTACTGAAACTTACGCGTTGGCTCATAGTTATGTCATTCCAAGACCGCAGCTTAACTAGTGAACGATTAGTGACGAAACATCAATCTTGTTGGTATCCGAGCAGTGTAATCAACGCCGGCGGCTGGACGTTCCTGCGACGAAGGCTTCACTTCAATTATGAAAACCCCTTCACTTAGATGTTTGCATATCTTTCGATCTTCGATTTTGCTCGGAGACTTGTGCTAGGCGTCTTTCGGAATCTCTGAGCGTGCTTATGACGTATCACGCGTCGCCGCGGGTGGCGCGCGGTGAACTTTACAATAATTCTAAGTTCGCGATTGAATCGCGATCATCGGCAAGGGAGCCTTACGGAGTGGAGTAATATTCAGGTATTTGGTCGATTCGACTCGAATGTAATATAATATTGTCAGTCGAATGTAAAGTGATCTGACGCTCGAGCCCCCGGAGTGTCAACGACCGCGCGTAGGCCGCCGCGGCCGGTGCGCGATCAGTTTAGAAAGCGTCGCACTCGCGCGGAGCACGCTGCTTTATTTTTGACTCGGTTCGTTTTCCGCGCGGCGCCGGCGGCACGCATGCGGCATGCAGTACGAGTGCGCGGCGTATTTTTAACCGAGCGTCGACTACTACCGATGGGCGCGCACGTGGCGGCGAGGCTTCCGCGAGCGGCGGACGGCCGTCTCGTGCGGCCGCGCTCGCTCGCCGCCGCTCCGAAGTGCTCCGTGTCGCCGCGGCGCAGAGTTGCTTTCGCCGAGGCGCGAGCGGGCCGCCGGCCGCCCGTCTCCTGTCGCAGTGCTCCCGCGCTCGTGAAGCGGTTTACACGACATTACCGCCCGGGCCCTTCGGCCGGCGGCACGTCTACGCTCGCGCGAGCTTTTTAAACGTGAACGGATATTTTAAATTGTTCGATGGTCTCTCTCGCCTGGACCGTTAAGTTTATTTTGATACTAAAATGAAACAGATCGTTAGCTTTTGAAACTAAATGTTTTAAACCCGTAGAAAGTATATACGGAATCGCAATCTAGGCGCGTAAAAAGAGGGAGTGAAAATACGCACAGCAGAAGAGGTGAAGGTCTAACGATCGGGAGAAGCGGGCAGATGGAGGGCGACTGCGTGGGGGGCTGGGGCCGCTGGCAGGCGCGCCTGGCGCTGCTGCTGGCGCTGCCCGTGCTGCTCACCGGGCTGTACGGCACCAACTACGTGTTCCTGGCCGCGCACGCGCCGCACAGGTAGGCCTCGGGACGACCCTCGCGATCCGTCACCGCTTCGACCGACTCGTTCAGGATAAAACCGTTTAAAAAACAAACATTCCAGTCGTGCGAAGCGTGTCGATTTACTTATCTCATATTATGGACACGTGTCGGTTGTTACACATTTTGTTGTGTGTATATAATACACGACAACATGATCATGTCATTACATTCGTCAATACAGCGGGGGCCTCGGGCCGCAGACGACGCGTGGAGCGCGCTCTGTCGTGTTCGTTTCTGTCGTGAACGTTTCATGAACGTGAGATCCTCGCGTGGCCGTTCGCTACGATGAATGCTTCAAATAATTTTTATTGGTATTTAATTTTTTTATTGTATATCGTAATACAAATATCGCGTATTTGTGACTAATATGCGATGGCTCATTTTACAAAAAAATACAAAAGGGAAGAAGGCATTTTATTGAAAGACACACTCATTGGAGTAAAGCGGTACTTGCGCCCAATTTGTGTTCCTTTTTATTGTTTCATCCAACGCGTCCCGGTCGCTAAGGATGCTTCTACTCACCGTTACAGCTTTTCAAATTTCAAATTATAAAACGCCCTTAACTCGGTATAGTCAGAGGTGCATGCCACGACTTGACCCCGGACCCTCGGCTGGGGACTGATCGGACTGAAATACAAACCACTGGGTCGTCGCCGCTGTCTAAGTCTTGTCCATCCTCGTCGGAGAGCGAGCTCGGCGGCGGCGGCGGCCTACCGATCCGTGGGCGGTGTACAATTGTTGAAATGTTCCGCTGCGATACCTATCGGCCGGTGTAGTCAGTAAATGTCATATTTCGCGGAACACAACAACGTCAACAAACGACGCGCGCCGAGCCCCGCGCCTCCAGCGTCGGCCGTCGGACCACGGCCCTTTTCAGGATACGGTCATGTAAAGTTCCAGTATTTTTTAGCGATTTTGGTATTATATGTTACTATTATATATTTTTTTTCAGTATTCTATTTGACCAAACTCTTTATTCGCAGCACTATAATAAATAATAAATTAGCATTATAATATTATCATAAGTAATCGTGCTGCGTGTCATTTGAGTGTTTGAGTAGTGTAAACGAGCGACGCGCGGAACTGATTTCGTTTATTGTAACGGAGAAGCCATGCGGGTACTTCTGAAACACGAAGTGCGCGTAATTATTCCGCAGTTCAATTTGGAAGAACCGAATGCAACACATTTTACTCCAAGTTTCTAGCGAATTCTGATAATAAAATTGATCGCGAGGCTCGTCCGCCGCGCCGCCCGCTGCCGCTCGACCGGTTTTTATGATATTATTTATTCTTATCGAGTCGGCGAACACCATGTTAAAACCGCATCACCAGATACTAGCCGCTAGTGAAATAGTACAACGACGAGACTCATTTGAATTTTGTTCGAACCTTAGTATTTGTGTATTCTTTGTAATGTTTGAGCTTTTTACTCGACTCGGCATATGCGAGTCCTCGCGTAGGCTAGGATGTAACAACGTAACCGACTCGTTCAGGGATAACGCTAGAGGTGGCTCTCGACGAGGGACAACGGCAGCCGCTCGTGCGCCGCGCCGCGCCCCTCCACGGGACTCTTATCGAGTGACCTCCGCCCGTGTAAGGTTAGAATAACAACATAAACACTAAACAAACAATCTTCTGCTAAACCGATCGATGAATTATTACAATCACATAATTTAAGACGGTGAGCAGCTTTGGGCGTTATTGTACTATATATACTTAAATCACTATAATCTATACTAATAATATAAAGCTAGAGTTTGTTCGATTGTTTGAACGCGCTAATCTCAGGAAATATTGGTCCGATTTTAAAAATTCTTTCAGTGTTACATAGCTCTTTTATCGAGAAAGGCTTTAGGCTATATAACATCACGCTAAGATAAATAGGAGAAGAGCAGCAATATAAATAATTTATATGGCAGAACAACGTTTGCCAGGTCAGCTAGTATTGTATATGTAGAACGGATTCGATATTCATTTAATACACTGTTAAATGTAATCGGCGGCGCGACTCCGGCCAGACCCTCCGCATGTCAACAATGCTAGCGGGCCGGCGCACGGCGGTCGGATGTGGATGTCTTTATATCTATAGAAATAAATAAACTTGGAGTGTCTGTTTGTAATAAAATAACCGTTTTTTATTAAATGCATATATGCATTATACATATATATATGTATAAACGGGACAGATACTAAAATACCATTTTTTACAATTGTTGTCTGTCTGGCTGTTTGTTCAGGTTTATCTCTGGAACCGCTGAACCGATTTTGACGGGACTTTCACCGGCATATAGCTGATGTAATATGTAACTTAAGCTACTTTTATGTCAATTTAAATGAAAACGCGGGCGTTACAAATATGAAAGCCACAGGACCTCTGAACTGTTCCAATCCAGTGGCCGCTTCTTACGAGGGCGACTTCATGTTTTCGTCAATGGCTCAAAAAATAAGACATTTTAACAAAAAATTTAACCCGTCGAAAATCTTAAAAGCCATTTTTATTAATTGTTATGGCACCGACTTGGAAAAATGTCCTTTCCAATAAAAAACGAATTATCAAAATCGGACTGCTCTGTGACAAAAAGTTATGCGTACATTACAATCGGTCGTCCCCCGTTTCCTTACCCTCAGATTTGGAATATTTTTCAAATTTAAATGGGACCACCTTTGAGGTATACCCTTTTCGATAAAGTAAGAATTGGAAGGAAGTTCCTTATCGCGCGTTGCGAAAGGCCGCTAGACGGAAAAAATTAAGACTAAAAGTTGTAACGACACTTTTTGCTATAGTTGTAAGTCGTGCGGCGTGCGCGTGTTTCTCTGTCTGTCTCTATCTCTCTCATAGAAAGCAAGCCAGTTATTTTTGTTTCGTTTTTCTATTTCGTATTGAACAGTGTGGTGTCGCAACGATTATTTTTGTTGAGTGTACAGGTTTTTGTACATAATAAATAATAAAAAATAATAACAGTAATGAATCCTGACTGTGTTTCTGCACAAGTTCCGGATATTGCTGATGGAGTTAAGAAGAGATTTTATACAGATAATAATAAATGCTTATGTATTTTTCGCAAGTACGCACTATAACCTCGCTTTACTATTGTAAACGTAACATCACGCCTGTAATCCCCGAAGGGGTAGGCAGAGGAATGTAGTACACCCCCACATTTTACCAGTTACGTTTACGTCCCAAATGGAATAGGTGGTGAGCCAATTGCCATGCACCGGGCACACATCCAGACTCTGAGTCACTACTAGAAATT
>DWUN01004307.1:0-10936 GCA_018249975.1 Passova gellias
CGGTGCATGGCAATAGGCTCACCACCTATTCCATTTGGGACTTAAACGTAACTGGTGAAATGTGGGGGTGTACTACAATCCTCTGCCTACCCCTTCGGGGATTTCAGGCGTGATGTTACTTTTTTTTTTTACGTTTTTTATAAATCATTATGATAGGAGCCTGTTTTATTTACTTGCAGGCTCATCGATCATCAGCCATTATTATTTGTTGAAGGTTGATTTAATGTAGAAAGTACTTAACGGTCTTGTGGACACACGGCTGGGTACCATTGTGCGCAATATGATCTTCGCATATGTTACGACAGCCACTTCCTGCAATCCTGCATTTCCTGCATAACCACCTACATAGGAATGCTGCCAACACTAAAAACTAAAGTTCAAACAATTCTAAACCTTACATTATTACTTTTACAGACCACGTTCATGTAAACTAAAGGTGATCTAAAATTCAGTTCATATATCATTGCAGAATTTCTTTATTTTATCAATATGTTTTCAAAATATGACAAAATTCACTTTAACAATTAAAATAATTGAATAACCACTATTTCGAAAATTCCATTCGTCTTGGCATGCTTCTCATTTTTCCCAACGAGGAAAATAACCGAGATTTTGGGAAAATAATTTTCGTGCCGAATTAATTAATAATGATCTAGCCAAAATAGACCTAAAAATGTCGTTTTACAAGCAAACCGTCTACGTAAAACAAAACAAATTGGTCGGATATTCGATATTGTAAAATTTTGACACCGTGATACTTTTAGCCACAACCAACTTACAGTTTTCGTTTTCAACTGCGTATTTAATCGTTTCTTAATATTTGACGGTTGATTGGTTTCGGCACCCTTAACGCGTACCTCCATCAAAAATATCCAAAAATAAAATCGAAATGTAAAATTATTACTTTACTCGTATCATACTCGTAGGTATATTGGTATGCAAATCTTCTACACACGATTTTAATAGTTAAAGTGTCCTCAACCATCAAAACAATCAAATTCACGTTTCATAATCCTGTTTATTAACTTACCAATGTTTTGTAGCAAATAAATCGATCTATCTATGTACTCGTACATACTCGACAAATTGGTCCTTTTTGAAATTAGTGGTTTTTGGACTAAATATAAATTATAGCATCATAGAAAGTACCTGTCCTATGAAACAATATATAGAAATCAGAAAAAAATTCAGCTCACCTAGCTCCGTACCAGACGAAGACAAAAGCGCTACTGATAATATGTAATTTCAACACGGCATACTGCAATAAAGTTACATAAAGGAAGTAGATACATACGACAACATTCACGATAATCTTACTTAGATTATCGAGAATGTAAGCGAAATATATAATCGATGTTCCACAACATCCTACAGTTATCAATATCAATTTTATTGCTATCGACATGCAAGACATCAAAACATGTTCCGTTTTTGGGTTATATTTATCCGTATTTAGGGTTTTTATTTAGGTTATATTTTTTGCTTTTAATCGCTTAGGAATAAACTGTTCTGTTAAGGCAAGTCTTTATTTGATGCTCTAAGATTCAAACGCAGAAAGATATAAGTAATTACCTACTTAATCTACTGTATTGAATGTTACAAAAATCATAATCATATTTTTTAAGGCTATCTAGCGGGTCAGAATAGGGAACTGACCTTTTATTTGCCTTTTATACCGTTTAACCTAGAAACATACTGTTAGCGTCACCAACATTAATTACCTATTGAATTACATATTACATCTTCCTGTTTATAGTTTTCGAACAACATAACTTAGTCGTATAACAAACTGTTTTATCTAACTGAATACCACAAACATGTGCTTATGTTATCAGTCATTTTTGGATCTTTTGACCTCCGTATAAAATAAATAAACACATTCGTTGAAGCAATCAATATTTACCCGGTCTTAGCAAAACAAATCTTTATTTTTTTAAATTAGTAAACAGTTTTTTTAGATTTTTCGTTTCAGCCAACATTTAAATTATAATTTTTTAAGATTCAAGATTGTCGGTAGGAGGGTACTACAAGTATACCTACTATTACATCAATTACGCTGACCGACTGATGAATCTACGTAACCGATCTCAATTGAATAGCTTTCGCAACAGCGGGAACAATTGTACAAATCAAAGCCTGCTCATCAATACGGTAAGTACTCATAAGGACCTGTTCTATGATTCGAAATTCCACACAACAAACATTGAATTTGCAAGTACATATATCCGTAACTGCTTGTTCACTTACACTAAAGGTAGTTATTTCTTTAATGTAGGTTAAGTGTCAAAATATGATGTAAACTCACTTTTGTAAGGAAAAATTACAGTTGTATGTTTTTGGTCCGTATATATGAACTACGATAAAATATGTATAATAATGCGAGGTAATCCAGACAACCGACCTAAAATTAAAATAATGGTTTATTAACAAAAGTTTCCCATCATAACAATAACATCACTCGCATTATAATTACAGCCTTCCCAGTATAATAAAATCATTCGCAAAATTGTACGAAACAACCTAACTACCTCCTTTAAACACACAATTAATTTCCAAATAAGGTTCTTTTTCCTGCAATCATAGCATGATAAGATAAAAAAGACGCTATTTGATCCATACTTACGAAATATTACTGGATCAAAACCCGGGATCTTATTGCAGAGAACTGTAGCGTCGATAATACAAAGAATATATAATAATATATGTTTTTATGTGAACGGTGAACAAAAGCAACTGAGTAGAAATGTGTACATGCTTACCTGTTAGCACAAATTAAAACTAATTGAACGTGTTAAAAGCGGAAATTACGTGTGTACGAAATAATTTGAACATTATTATTTCTATTTCAATAAAAGCCTTGAACGTATAGCGGCATACAAAGCCATCATAAAAATATTGTAGGAAAGATGTGAGATGTACTCCTCAAATAAAACTATTCTCTATGGTATCTTAAATTTTTCGCATAACATTTTCAAATACAAAACAAGCTGCATTATTACGAGAAATACCACGGTAATTATATGTCTTCTTATTACCGCGGCGTTTCATGTAATAATAAGCTTTTTATGACTCGTTTGTCATACTTAATAATCTGCGTTATATCTACGGCAACAGTATGTATCAAAACATTTTGCATTGCAAAAACAGAATAATACATATTTGCTTCCTTCGTATTCCATCAGTAACCTTAACAACTAAATAAACACCCCATCTCTACAAATGTGAATAAAACTGTGGTTAAACATATAATTTGCAAATATTATTCGCAGATTAAGTAGGGTTTAATATTTTTAATGAACAACAATTATCTGAAATACAGTGCGCAAAGTTCCTATTTAATTAGGTTACCAGACTTCACTTCAAGGTTCAATAAACTTTACTTCACTGATGTTACGGTAGAATGTAAATAGACTGGCTTAATTACACGATGTTTTTCATTTATATATGTACTTAAATATTATCTTCGCGTTTATCAGGTGAAAAACAATTTTGGTGCGAAGTGCGCTCGTTTCACCTTGAGTCTTAAATGCGCTAACGCTATGCGATAGCAAAAAGATAAATATAAGGGTTCGTGTGGGTTTTTCTTATTTACATTAATTCATTTAAGAGCTGAAGAAACTTAAATGTGCAAAAGATATTGTAGATATTGATTTTTACATTTAGATAACAGAATAAAAGACCATTTTAAATCAAAATTATTTTTGAAATAAAAAAAAATCATGCTAGATACTTAATTAAAGTTATGCAAATATAAAAGTGTCGTAAAACTGCATTTAAAAATTGTCAAATATAAAATGATTAGAAATGTTAAGATATACAAAAATAATTTGTGTATAAATTAACTTACGAACTATGGTACCGATCTAAATTTATAATGCACGTAAGTACCATAAATATTCTATGCATAAATAAAGGTACAAACTAAATGCTTATTTTTAACTTCCGCATCTATACATATAATAAAACTGTGGAAGAGTTCAATTGTATACATTAAAAATAAACTATAAAAATACAGCTACGGGTCTTCATACAAGTAACACAAACCAAAAAAAATATTTTTTAAATTTTTGTCTGTCTGTTGTCCGGGTTTCGCGCAAAACCTACTGGGCTGATTTTGATGAAACTTTTTTGTTATATAGCAATTAGACCTCGCCAACATATAGGTTATAATTTATTTCGAAATACTGCAAATGCTGCCCAAAGTCACTATTCCACGCAGACGAAGTCGCGGGCAAAAGCTAGTCGTAAACAAACTCGTCAGTAGCGACGCAAATGACTAAGGAAAATATTTACGCCACAGTTTCCGTCAAATGTAGAGTCGTATAAAGCAATTAGTTATTTCCGGTATTATGAGTTGCATTTCCATCGCGTTACAGCGTTTATTAATTAGTCGGTAGCGTTGGAAGAGCCATTTAACTTATTAACATGAACGAACTATAATAAACTACGAGTATGTAGGTAAATAATGTTTATAAACGTCCTTTACACGGTCCGTTCAGTCCCGCTATAATAAAATTGTCGTGTTGCCTCTACTGGCACCGTACCGTCATTAATACTGGTTCATAATATACATACATTGATGTATTGAGGGCGAACTGCAAACCACGTGCTGGGTTCATTGACGCTCTTGGTTTTTCGAAATGAAATTTTAATGAATATTCAACATCAGTACTTCATCGTCATCAACGTCGACTTATTTAAGGTTCCATTCTTGGCCTCGGATCTGTTCTCAGAGTCGGAGGTATTAAGTTCGCCTTTGTGACTTTTATTATATAAAGCTGTACAATAAAGAATATAATTAAATAAATAATATAATAACATAATACCAGTATAGCACCAGTATCTAAATTACCTTACTTCATCGGCCTAAGCTAAATATTTGCTATTTATGTAAATTTACTTCCTTATCACTTCAATTTGCTACGCGAATGAATTAGGTATTTATGTACTTTAGAAACAAAAAACGACGATTGTATCATTATTACGAGAGTTTCACTCAGTCGAAAAGACTAGCAAGGTCGTAATGATTAACGTTCGATAACACCTTGACGGATCAAAGTCCGTAACCGAAAAATTATCGGGCAATAAATATCTTTGCGATTTTTTATATTTGCTTCGTTATTCTATTTAGATATCTATTAATGAAGATTAAAAGTGCAATCTCAGTCACATTATTGAAACGTTAAATGTAAATTTTGTACCTGATTAGAGATAAAATTACGGAAAACAATTTGTTCAATGAATACATAATAACAATAATCTAAATAGAAATTTTTGCATACCTCCTAAATTTTTCACATTCTAATCATTACACTAACCTACTGTGATAGTATGAGGATACTAATCCGAGGGGATTGTATGAAACTAGGTCACCCGGCAGTGTTCTAGTGTGACCCTCTGGCGATTCATTGTCATGGCCAGTGTTTTGGTTTTAGGTGTTAAGAAATGCGCTGACGCTACAAACGCTTAAGATCATGAAAAAAAAGCAAGGTAATAAAATATCAAACAAATCATGAAGATATTTTAAAAAAACTTATGGTAGGTACTTAAAATTTCCACCTACCCTTCCGATGCGGTCACCGATTAAGCGGCTTGAACGAACTCGGAATCCGCAATGAATTTTCATCACTCTATGACAGGGGCACAATGTAAACATTGGACTTGATTACATCAATGACAAGCTGTATTATATCACTAGTACTCACGACCAAAGGGAAAATAAGAGGACAGCGATACGTGTGCGAGGAGGAAAGAAACAATGCCTGGTCCAATTCGCCACGGAGTTCACCGTCCGCAGCGCGAAAGAGCGCGAAGACAGGGGCGACGAGCGACCGCGTCCGACTCACATCGCTACTGAGTTGTGACTATTCTATTCAAGCACCGCAACAATATCTGACGCCAAAAGAAAGAACCCAATTATCTATATACCTACCGTACTATATAGTGTACTCGCAGACGTACTAGGTAGTGACGTCATTTCATTCAAGAAGCGAGGTGCAAAATTTTCATTGAACGTCGCTATCCTTGAAGAGCACGTGTGAGCGAGACCAACTGATGTTTCATCATGCTTTCATGTAAACAATAATCATGAATTAATTCCATTTGAACATCAATTTTAAATGCTGTACTATGTAATGTATGTAACTTACTGCCACTTAATTCGTTTACTCTATTCCGTAAAAGTTTATTACGATCATGATATTCACAAAAGGCACTAATACTGATATTTCAAATATAAGGCGTCATTTTAAATAGACCTTCGCGTCTGAAACCCCCATTCTGGCAACGCCGAAGAGAAGTCGTTAACGGGTTGCCAAATTATTGTCCGCATCATTACTTGCAAAATCAACACGAACACATCAACAATATGCAAGAACAACCAGCAATAAATAAGCACGAATAAACCCAGGTTTGACAAGTTCAACCAGGGGATCATGGGAATTTTGACTTCTTATTTCAACAACTGCTGGCACTGTTGTGTAGTGACAGAAATAGCTGCAGTGGAAGTACTGCCACAATTCAACCTTAAACAGAGTTCTCAGCGCACTCAATATGGTGTAACTGTTGTCTAAGCAATGTATGTATTTTATTTGGAGCCAGGTATCTATAGAATATCTAGTTCTCGTCAATCATAAAGAAAAATCTATGAGAGACATGGATTGCCACGTTGTCTAGTTCATGAGTGTCTTCCAAGTTAATGAGTAAAATCATTTCAACTGCCGATACATACGAGTACAAGCAGTAGGTAGTTAACACGAGGATCAGGTGACTTCCATAACCGTAGCTATTTGTACTTGTACGAACGTTGAAAAATATGCTCTAATTCTTGTGAATTGCTAACACGGAAATTAAATAAATTTCACAAAATGTGTTCTCATTATCACAATTTTTTTGTTGCTGGTACGTCCAGATTTTAAATACACATTAATATGTTTAGACTGGCCACTAAATAGCCTTGATTGGAAAAAAAATTAACGTTTAACGGTAACACCGCTTTTGTTCTTTTATTTCACAGGCTAGGAAACAGGCGGTAAAGCGACCACCGCGACCGCAGCTGGGGAATGCATTCGATTCGACCGCAGCAGACATGCGGGCCACCTGACATTCATTCTTCTTATGAAGAAATGGCAAACGTGCATTCAGTTTCACCTCATGTTAAGAGGTCATTGAACCCGTATATTTTAGTATTCGATCTGTGTTTACCGCACTTTTTAAAACTGAGCATAATAATACAAGCGCAGCTTCTTAGCAGCAACACTAGATTGGCATTGGTATTCATGATGAGCCGGCATGAACGTGTCCACCACATAAAAAAACTAGACTGTGAACATAATTCTTATTTAAACTCGTCTATATAACATTTTTATATATTTCATATGTTCAGTTTTGATTAGTTAATTAGCACGAGAATACATAAAACTTGTAATATTTTGGGCTTAGTATGAAAGTAATATTATTGTGATACTGCATTTCAACATCCCTCATTATCAGAAAGGTATACCCATATTGGTACTGGAGTTACTCGCTGCCCGCGATAAGATAAAGTCCAATATTCTTCGAACCAATTGAAATATAGTGTACAATAATTGGAGCAGGTAAAGTATGTACATGAATTTATTATTGTTATACAATTACTTATGCTCACGGCTACGGTTTTGAGAAACTTCTTCCTCATCTGCTACCTTCAACCATAATCATTTGTAGCTTTCAATTAAAAAAAGAGTTATCAAAATCGGTTCACCCAGACGAACGTTATGAAGGAACAAACAAAAAAAAAAAACCAGACCACTTGAGTCCTCCTTTTTGAAATCGGTCAAAAATACGTGCTTGTTTTGACCTGTACATGGATCTTACTATAAATGGGTGTTACGATATAAATAAGTTACTGTTCTGGCTCAGTAAAACGCATACTATTAAAGTGACATGACCATGTTCAATTAGGCTATGGTCTTTCATCTCGCGATTGATGTTGAGTTGGATGAAGATGCGTTTAATTTCTCATCTTTTTATTTCTAAATCTCTAACCACCATTCTTCGTGCATGAAAGTGCCAAGATATTGTAACTAAAATGCTAAACAGTAGCACCTTCTAGGTAATAGAACAAAGGGTAAAAATAATAATAATATCTATAATATGTTTTCGCCATACGAAGTAGTAGAACCTCCTGTCAACGTTTATGATCCCCGAATATAACTGGGATTTTTGAAGATTATGCTCTCTCTTCAAGATTATTCTCTAGCCATGTGGTCGCTCCAAGGATGCATCGATGTTATCCATGAAGTAGAATCAAAGTCAAACAGCAGCATAATACGTAAAATATATCAATAGTATTTATATACTAGTATTTATACAATTATTTGTATAAATACTAGTACGTGTATATATAAATATACTATAAAAAATACATAAATGCTGTGCCTTATGATGAGATTAGAGAGATGAAAAGATGTGCCTTATGTTAAAGGTAAACATTCATGCGCTTACGCAGCCCAAGTTGTCCTTTATGAGTTTTGTATTCACATAACTAGATGGCGTTACTAGTCTCTGAAACAAAAATATCTTGATTCTCGGTAGTATCGCATTTGTAGTAACCGACACGTAGCGATAATAACGAGTCAACTCACTGACCTTGAAGCAAAAAGGAGAAACAATCTTTAATTCCGACTGTGGTATTTTTCTTACTCAAGAATATTAATAAGACGATTCATTCTTAGAAACTTATAAATCACAGCTCGAAACATTTTTGGCGTGTTTCGAAACGCTTGGGACGATGCTTGGCGAATAAATGTACATTCAATGTACAAGTTGTATATTTAGCGACTTGTGCGCGGCAGATGTTTCATTCTGTGTTGTTTCATTACGGTGATACTACCTACACTACGTAATTTCAAGTTATTAAATGTAGCATTATATAGGCACATGATGTCTTTATTCGTATTTTTGAGTATAATTTGCCAAAAAATGACATTGAGCTCTAGATAAAATTAAATAAAATTCTGCCTTTTTTGCCCCTTTTTGGATATAATAAGATCTTCAAAAAACAGATCGATAAAGTCTAAATAGATTCGGAAGATGTTACCTAGTTGTATAAATTAATGTAAGCCGTTGAATGTAACTATACGATATTTAAGTTGTAAAGCGTAAATTGAAAATTACCTACAATTAATAACTAAGTTCATAACTAATTTAAGTTTAGTACGGCACACAGTGCAGTCCATTTGGGTTCTCAGCGGGCAGTCTGCAACGGTTTTAGGGTTCCGCAATCGATATAAAAAGAAAATAATTTCGCAATCCCGCATTTATGCGTTATTGTTAAGCAAGTAGCGCTGTAGATCTCCCCTATTATTATGGAGACAGGCCCTTATTCATGGTATAAACAAGTTAATAAAAAGGTTTTGAATTTCTTTTATTTCTTCTAAGCCGTCAAGTTGAATCCAAGCATTGATTTAATCAAATGATATATTTATAACATCCGGTTAATAGTTACTGATTGAGTGACATTCATTACTTTATAGTTATATTAATATTTTATGAGTTATTAAATAAGTACCTATACTTTGAGAGTTAAGTACTTGCAATTTTTTATCGTTTTATAAATTTAAATCTGAATAAGTAGCAAACGTGATATTTAGTTACTAATGTATTCTTATTAATATCTGCTACAGAACATAATATAAATGCATATATGACTAAGTTACTAAGTATTGTAATTTTGTTGCATACTAAACACGGTACGATATCCCGACATTAGCATAAAAAATTAAAACTTCAACGTCGAACCCTCGCTCGCTGCGACTCTAGCGTTTCGTCCCTTCATACTTTTTGTGATGCCACGTCCTGTGCCAAACCCATCCTATTTTAAGGGACTTGCCTCCCTGCGAGTGATATGCGATAACTAGGAACGAATTCGTTTAATACAAAACAATCACTCATTTGTAGTAAATGCCATCGAAACTATACCCTATAATAAATAACTGAGATATTATATAAATATAATTATATTAAGAGACTCAGAACTGATAGATTAACCAGAATCGCAGTGTGCATATTGATTGATTAACTATATTTTATTGAGCAAATTAAGTATCGATTTTATTCGCAATGTCAGCGCTAGCGTTGTTATAATGACAGTCATCGTCTTCTACATAATAAAGGTGTGACAAGTGCACAAAGGATCGCTTTAATTCTTTTGGGACGCTTTTTTTGTAGCCCCTGTTATGTACGCACCCTAATCTGTAGTCTGTGGAACGGTGGAAACATTTTGTTCACAGCCTATCGTAAAACTGAACGCGGGAATAATATTATGAGGCATGGCGACGACTTTGTTCCTCATAGAATAAGTTATCGTGTGCGCCGTTACTTTGAAACAATATACAAATACTTCATTATCGTCATATTGATGTGCGTTAACATTTTAAATATTGAAATATGTAATTTTACTCATAATTTTGTTATAACATTTGCCCAGTTAAAGATCGATTGCCAGTCTCTTGTTAACGGTTATCGGGTGTTTTGTATTCACTTAGTTGTTCATTTTATTTTGATGCATAAACCTACATATCTTATACATGTCTATGTAAAATTAAAAATCGGGTATACTCAATATTCATTCACTATGAGGTTCCCATATTATGTTAGCATAGAGAACCAGAATATGTTTTTTTATATTTTGTACTAGCTTTTGCCTGCGACTTCGTCCGCGTGGAATAGTGACTTTGGGTAGCATTTGGAGTATTTCAAAATAAATTATAGCCTTTATGTTGCCGAGGTCTAATAGCTATATAACAAAAACAGTTTCATCAAAATCCGTCCAGTAGTTTTTGCGCCAAGGCCGGACAACAGACAGACAGACAAAATTTTCAAAATCAACTTTTTTGGCTTGTGTTACTTGTATGAAGACCCGTAGGCGTATTTTTTTAGTTTTTATTTATTGTAC
>DWUN01004308.1:0-10935 GCA_018249975.1 Passova gellias
TTAGAAAAATCCAGCAGTACCCAACCCGGGATTTGAACCCAGGACCTCCCGATCGGCAGTCGCGCTAACAACCGCATACCCAACGAGGCAGTCGTATAATAATATTTGAATAATAAAATATTTTAATAAAAATGAAGCAGTTATCATTTTTCATTCGTTTAATGATTTCATTGAATTCCCCTTCATTCGTTTTTAATTACTGATCGCGTCGACGATAGATCATTCCGGCGACACGCAAATAACTCGTATATCGGCCATTTCCATTAAATGTAAACAAATAAGGCTCGTTACACACGAAGCTTGCAAACGTTGTTTGAAAATTTCCATATAGAGAGTATATAGTGACAAACGTATATAACGATAGAGAAAAATAATCAAAAATTGACATTCCAAAAAAAAAGTATATAATGATAAAAAAAATATTTCAAAATAAACGTTCCATTAACCGTTAAATAAATTTATTATCTATGATGTATCATAAATCTTGTAAGATTGAAAAAACTAAAAACAATCCTTGGGACTTAAATGATCAATCAACATCCAATAGCTAGCTTTAAGCATCTGCTTATTTCAGGAAAATATATTTTGTAATACTCTGTTTTGCGTCATATTGCGAAAGTACAATAGTTATTCTGAATCTATAAATTTATGTTTTTAATCATTTCTCCATTCCGGTTCATAAAACCGGCAAACATGTGACTTTCCGTTGAGGTGAATTTTGAAACGTAATATATATTCGCAAACAGTGATCCCTGCCTACCTCGTTACAGACTTGGCGTGATGGTATAACAATAGCAACAATAGTTTCATTAATTTAGTGTTATTTTTAGTATTTTCAATTTGGTAACACATGATGAAATATTAATGGATCTATTATAATAATTCTGTAAAATCTTTGTATGTTACGAACGTACATGTTTGGTGAAGTAAATGTTTTCTCTTTGTCTTTGCCCTTACGAAAGCAGCCGTATAATGACTTTATAATACAAACAAAACTCCAAATCCATTTCATGTCGAATTAAGCAAGTATTTCCTCGATAACTTCGTAATCAATTAAGGAGATCGCAAAAAAATTGTTTACCCTTAAATCATTTCTTTCGTGAAACGGTAAAACGAGAATAAAAAAAACATTACGTTTTGAATGGTTTGCGTTAACTTTGTTTTTTCTTTGTTCAATTTCATCTTTAATTGCTCGATGTTTCGAAGATTGAGAAATTTGTTTTTCGATTTATTTACCAGCAAATGTGACGTAATCTTGTTTGAGTTCAATACGGTAGCTACTCCAATATAATTTGTTAGAGGGTACATTACGACCTAATGATTCTGAAGAAATGCTAAACTATGTCTCAATGTTTACTGTAATTATCGAAATATTTGACCAGCCTCTTGATTTTGTCGATACAGACCGTAATTGCTAAACTAGAGGTCGTAGCTTCGATATCCAGCCGAAGTAAATGTTTGTGTGATGAGCGCATTTGTTTATAATAATAAAAATATATGTACGTGTATTATATAGTATGTTTATCAGCTGTCCGGTTACCATAACATAGGCGTTCAATTGCCTCATTTGGAATCAGCCGAATGTGAATTTGTCCCAATCATTTATTTTTATCTACTTTTGGCAGTCTCATGATTTCTTTTTAAATGTTACCAGAGAAACAAAGAATATTTAAGCTATGACTATCTAGCTATGACGACATATATCTTTCTCGCTCACCTCCTGTATCCGCCTTCTGACTGTTAGCTTATGCCACTGATGGTCGTCGAACCTGGTCTTCGAGGGCTTGATATGCATCTCCTGCTTGCCGTTCCCGAGGCCCATTGTCAACGAGAGGCCTCCGTCCCGAACGGCCAGGTTCAAGAAATCTGCTTCATGACCTGAAATAAAGTGTTGTTTTAAGCCAAGAACAATTAGTGCCTACAGAATATAAATAGGATTTCCTTTTGAAATCTCTACTCGGGGAGTTAGTTATTGTTATTAGCAGAGCCGATATGACATACGAGTACATTATAGTATTTCATGTAGGTAACATTAATGTGTCTGTTTGTGATATCAAAATAACTGTTTTCTCAAATTCTCATAGTTATTTAGACTTTACTAAGACACAAACAAACTTTTCTTTAAATTTTGTCTGTCTTTCTGTTTGTCCAGGCTATTCTCAGGAACGGCTGAAGCGATTTTAATGGGACTTTTGCTAGAAAGTAGAACAGGTTGTAGGGCAACATATGGGATACTTTTTGTGCCGAATTTCCCAAGGAATGTCGATTTACTCGGGTAACGCCGCGGGGCATAGTTCGTTATTAACAATATTATTACTTGAGCAGCATATCGTGCGACTTACCCGTATAAAACAGGAGACCATTAGGCTGCCTCGTCTTGAAGTAAAGCGATATAGCGTCCTGCGTACTGACAATCGGCTCGCCGCCAGTTTGCGTGAGATCGTACGACAGGAACTCCGCACCTTTGAACGTTGCTTCCGACGGAGCTTTGTCTGTAACAAAACATATGTGAATTAGAACATTGCTATGATTTTTTTCTTGTTTGTTTTTTGTCTAGTTTTGTTTTGTTTTAATTTATGTTTTTTTTTTTGTTTTTGTTTTAGTGTACTTTTCTTGGGACAAACAAAAGCCACGAATAAATAGATTTTCTTGCTTACTTTCTTTCTACTAACATACTTTGACTGGTTGTCAAGGTTTGCAGACAGACGGTTAAAGGAAAGTTGCCGATAGCATATTATGTGTATTTTATGTGTGAAGTTAGTAGCGGCTTACGACTCTTCATCGCTACATAGTATAAAACAAAGTCGCTCTCCGCTGTCTGTCTCTATGTATGCTTAGATCTTTAAAACTACGAAACGGATTTTGATGCTTTTAACAAAAATAGAAATAGGATAGGATTCAAGAGGAAGATTTATATGTATAATAACATCCATTATATTAATCGTAATGTCTTAATAACCTAGATACAAGTAGGCACAACACTTTCAACCGATGTACGCTCGACGTTTGTGAATTGTCTAAACTCTTGGTATATAAAGTATTATATACTATGTATATTGAATATACGATTCATATCAGCATGTGTCGGTGAGTGGGCCTCGCAAGACCCAAGTAGATAAATACAATCGCTACAGATAAAAGATATATGTATATATGTATATATATGAAGATATATGGATATATGTATATTAATAGACATATTTGGCAATCGGTGCTTTCTGCCTACCTCTTTAGGGACCCGGCGTGATGGTATAATAATAATAGTAAAAAACTGTTATTCCTTTGTGTATATAAAAACCCCAAATGATTCAATCCGCAAAGCCTCTTTACTCTTATTTAAATCAGATTTAACGTATATTAAACTTGGAGGAAATTATAACGCAATATCTTCGTTTGTAACGAAGTAACATTTGTATACGAAGCACAGAGCAAACTACAAACTGCCATAGAACACGCAGACAGAAGTAACCAAATTGCTTCGAGTTGCACACGACCCGAATGTAAAGTGAATCGTCTGGAGGAAACCAGATACAATGCTTAGATAAACTTTGGGACGACAATCCATGATATAGCAATTAAGAAGACTGCTACTGCCTTGCATTTAGAAGATTACACAGATATTATTCTCACTTACTTACTACATATCCGGTATCTTAATATATGTGCAATGCTGGGTGCCAGAGATAAGTTTTGTGTTTATTTTAAAATTCTTGCATGTGTAAATTGTAATAAATTAGTAATAATAGTAATATAGTTATAATAATAGTTGTCCTATTGTTAAATGTTTTATTTTTTAAATTTGTACGCCGTAAAAGGCAAAATATGGTTTGAACTTATAATCCTATAACACCTTTATATGTACCCATATTTGTGCAAATAAACGTCTTTGTCTTTGTCTTTGACTTTGTCTTATACAAAACCTTATACTGTATTATTGAATATTATAACAAGAAAACAAGAGAATATTAAATGTCGTCCATCTACGCAACACGACGTCTAGTTCGATTAACATACTGAAACGAGGACAGCCAAAGTTTTTTCTTCAAGCTATTGTACTGGTAAGTGCCCCGACTTTCAGCATAACAAAGACAGAGTATAATAACATAAACTAAGTATTTGTACTGTAAATTCCAGAGTAGGTATTTATTTTCATATTAATTGAGGGGATTGTGAAATGTATGCAAGTTTCGTAAAGATATTACTGGGGATTAGTGTCTAATTATCATAAGTTTCTCTTTGAACAGTTTTATAATTAACTTATCTTCATAGAAAACTGATACAGTAACATCATTTTCCTATACTATATTTTAAAACAACTTTATCATATTGGAGCAGATTCCTTTAAAAATATTTAACTTTGTATTAAATACGATGACCAAAAAATTAAAATGATAGCAGTTGTAGTGTCGATATTAATGAAGCGATAAAATTTATTTTGTGTGTTCAGTGTGATACGCTGGCCAACGCCAATGAAACGAAATCGTCGAATTTATAGCGTTCAACTTATCCGATTTTTTATAAAAGTAGAAAGAAAATGTATATTTATTCACAGCTACCATTTGTTAAGAACATACTATGAAACCTTAAATCTGATTATTTATTTAGCTCTTACATTGAGACGTTAAATAAAAATGTCGTATTGTAAGTAACATGAGTAAATTGTATATTAATGAATTGGCTTTGTATAACAATATCTTTGAATACAATGAACATTTCTAATTTAACCTTTAAATTCCGATAAAGCCTCCTTATCTATAAAACGGAACGGTATAGCAAATAAAATAGATAGAGTAAGGAGTTTCCGTTGTTTGTTCAGTCTCCCTGATCATTGCTTAGTTGGCTTGGCAGTGATTGCAGCAATTATTCACCTCGCCGCCTCCCCTTTGCAAGCGTAGTCCCGGCCTCTGTCACTCCTCTAACGGCTTCACTTAATCCCGACACCACCGTAAACAAACCTTTAGTCTCAATATTAACAATCTAAAAAAGCTTTCCTAATAACGTTTTCTAAATGAAAGCCGACGAAATGTCCAGAAAAGAAATGACCTCACTAAGTTCGCGTCTCATCAGCAAAATGCTTTTCGGCCGAGTACAAAAGGAAAATGAATACCAATCCATAAAATGTAATAGCGATTCCCGACAAAGTGAACGACGTAACTAACAAGGCAACAAAGTTTGTGCAAACGGAAATAACGCAAGCCACCTCGCGACATTTTTATTTGTCATCGATACGGCAAGAATACTGAAAATGTGGATACCGCTAATGGTAAACTATGAATTGATTTGAACAATTCTGTAAAAAAATTAAATATAATCATAATTGTATCTAGAGATAACCATTTTATTTTTGTCTCTATCAAAAGATGTAAATTTTACCATTGTTAATGAAAATGCCAACATAGATAAGGTATAAATAAGTTTAATGTAGGAAATCAATAAAGCATGCTTAAGTGGTGGACTCCACAAGGGTTGGTAAACGATCAAATGGAAAATATGAGCTTCCGTGGGCGCAGTATAACGACTTGACTCGAGTAGCCATTACAGGTATTTTATCATGTCTCCTTTATCTTATTAGAATTGCATTGCATTGTTCGATATCGTGTATTTTTTTTGCAAAGGCATATCCGGTGACATGTTTGAAAATGACGAATTGCAATGGATTTTAATGTTATGGATACGTTTAATAATATGTATATAAAAAAATTGATATCGCTCATTATAACTTATACAATTTACAACTTAAATGCACTGTTAGATGACCATATCGGAGGAATTATTATGTTAATTTGAACGGGTGATTTAGAAACTTAAAAATACATTGTATTAAATTTTTTGTCTATATTAAAATTGGTAATGGCGGGGCAAGTCGATATTAGAATTCTATATGAAATCAGTGACACACCTACATTCGAGTATACTAAGAACATCAGCCAGTTGACTACATTCTTCTAACTAGACTTCAGCAGTGTGGGAATCACTGCTGTGGCAATAGATGCGGCGTTAGCATCACCAGGATCGATCCTTGTACCTTTTTAATATTCTCAATTTGAACTGAAGATATTAAAACTCTTTTGATACTGTGTTTTGTTTTATTCTGTTCCATCGATCTTTTACTCGTTATTCATTTGAACCGATGCTGACCGTTCATGGCATCCGAGTCTTGTTATTTCTTCTATAAATTAAAATAGTATACCTATTTATAAAGTGAAATGCATGAAGCAATGCAAGTATTGATTGTGTGCTTCAGCGGCCGGAGCGCGGGCGATCTGTTGTTCGTCATGGCTCCGCCTCGAGTGGCCATTACACATATTTTATCGTGTCTACCACGTTTTGCGTGAATTTTATTGTGCGGCTGGTTCAAAACAATTCAATATAATTTCTTAAACAATTGTTACAAATGATTGTTTAAAAAAGTACGACTAATGTACACAAATGGCACTGTAGTAATTATGTCATAATGTTGAACTTATATTTCTGTATCAACAGAGTTCAAATTAGGTTTTTGTAATTTTTTTACGCTGAAAATCATCATAGCTCGTATTGAATATATTTTGATAGTAACGATGAATAACAACGCAACATCGAGTACATCAACCTTGTTAATTTAAATGAATGCTATGATTTAGTGCTGTGAATGCGAAAAAATCTACGCACTTTTACCGCTGTAAACAATTCTTGAATAATTGAATTCTATAGGATTTAGGCTGTTTATTCATTATGACTAGGTTGAAGATAAGTGGAATTAAAGAATTGAATCCCAGATGGTAATCCGCTATTTATAACAGTTTCTCAATATAGGTACAGTAAATATATTTTTAATGTAATGTTTTGTTTACTTAATTTTATGACGGCAACAGTAAACTTGTATACAAGTTATACATACTAGGGCTATAAACATACACCTGAATATGATATCGTTGCATTCATCTGAAATTATTCGTAAGCGAACCTTATCAAATGCGTGACAAAATTCATTTCAAATATGTAACAAAATTACGGGTTTCGATTTATTTTAACCTAGTCACGTTTTCGTCCAGAGTGGCAATTATAGACAAAGACACCAGCTGATACGATACAATTATTGTGTTTGGCTCCCTATTGGATATTTACCAGTCCGAAATCCATCAAATGTTTAAATACAATGTATAAAATATATATCCCGTCAGAAACCCTCCGTGTAGCAATCTGGCAAGTTGATCATTGTGACAAATCAATCATCGTACATAATGATTACTGTACAGAAAATAAATACTACGATCAATCTAAAAACTATATACTTATGTATAACTATCTTGATCGCATGAAAGCCAACGTCTAGGAAATCATCAAATGTTTTCACAATATTGTAGCGCGTAATATCTTTTACACGCAATTTTCCAAACCAGTTATCTGAAAAACCATGAAAGGACACAAGCGAGTCTTGATGAACAGAATTATTTTTCAAATGTGTAAAATATTATTCACAATTTCAGATGCGTAGCAAGCCTGAAATCGAATTTATTAAATACTGATTAAAATTTTTGTTTAATGATGACTTCCCACAGTGTGTTGATATTCACTGACTGCCAAGCACCGTTCAAAGGTTTTTCAACGATTTAGAATTTTTATACTTATCTATTTATTACTAATATATGTTAAAAAAACAAAATATGCAAGATTGGTTAGTATAGAGGAAATAATTCTATCTCCATAGCAAAGCTATGCCAAAATTCAATAAGCAAAGTACATCCAGTCATTTTCCTAATATACCTGTACGTACGCTAGCAAATATCAAGACGACATCCCGTAACGGTATTTACGTAACGGAATTAAGGCTTCTAGGAAATGCTTAATTATGCTTATTTAAATCGCCGAGGTATGTGTTTTTCTTGATATTTTCTTTGGAGTCTGTACATATTTCACGTGTATTTAACCGTTATAATTGTTATACGAGTATAGTATAAGTATAAGTAAACTTATTTTACATCACAACTTAAACCTTATATTTTGTAAATGTATTTTATTATATCATCACGGCAGATCTCTAAGTGAGTAGGTAGACAGTACTAAGTACCGAATTATATCTATTGCTTCTTCTACATATATCATTCTCCTTATGCATAGAGGCCGGATTTGGATACTCTTGACTATCCCATAAGCCAGTAGCTTCATTTTATATGTGTGTATTAAAACGTCTCCTGAAGAGTGTTTGTTTATTTAAAAAAGGTAATACTTATTTTATATGTAACTACAAACCAAACATCTATACAACATTGAGCAGTGACCGTAACTAGCGTGTTAAATTACTATTAGCTTTGAACAAGTAATTACTGGTAGGTGAGAACGTTTGCGGCCAATTTGTTGTTTCGAAACATTCACAAATTACACGAACTGTTTATAAATAAACAACTTTGAAACCCAAATGGATAGTTTTAACAAATTTATTTTGCTGTTCAATTTTTTATGTTGACATGAAATGAAACATGCAAATTAAATAATCTCATGAATATTTATAGCCAAACATATAAATAACCGCAGTACGACCTATGGTCGGTTTGTAATGGATTTCTTATAATTAGGTCTACATTAAGAACTTTGTGACACTAAGAAGTTTTGTCAGCGGTAAAACTTCTTTCTAATTAGCTTTTAATTAATTGGAATCATTTTTCATATCAAGACAAATAAACATAATATCATGAAAAATGACATATTATAAGTATCTCTTAAGTTGGAATATTTTGGAGCGAGTAGCTAAACGCTACGAAAGAAATATAGAATCTGAAACGGACAAATGAATGTTTAGTAAATAATAACATTCTTTAGAATTCTTTCAATGTATGAGAAGGCGGTTTATTTAATAAACAACAAGTTACCTCAATACATTTATTTTGTTTGAGATTCTATCAACATTACTAATAATAATAATAATAATCAGTAATAATAATCAGTGTCAGACAGCAAAAGAATCAATCCTTGCAAATCACATAAAATTTACTTTCATGCCCTTCTTTCAGTTCTATCTTGAAATTATTGAACAAGTTTGATAATTACACTCTTTGTTGGCGACAGAAAAATAAATTTTAATAATTTTATTCTTTACATTTCTTTCACAACACCGCAAATTCAGCTCAACATTCGAATAGTTATACAACATGATGTCTGCGAGGTGAGAGCTTTTTATTACATAGAGCTAAGTATTCAGACCCAGCAGCGTACATACAGGCGTTAAGAGTAATACTTATACATGTATGAATTAAAATCAGTAACATTTTAAGAAATGCCAATAACAATCAGCAAGCACTGGCAATCCAACATTCGCATTGTACTCTTTTGTTGTTTCCAATTCCAAAAACTTATTAAAACTGTTCAGGGCCCTAATCGCAAAGTTCGCGGCGCTTCCAGTAGCCAGTGCTCGGTGCACGCAGGTGAGCTCGCGGGAATCGCTATTTCGCGCACGTTCGACATCCGATAAAAGTTTCCGCCACAATCACCTAAGAGCTCAGCTGTCAGGGAATAACCGTATATCGGTTTTGTTTCCACTACGTCCCTGAGCTCTAAGTTTTGCGCATTATAATAAATATTATTACTTTTATAAATGTAAATAAAAAAGAAACAATGAAAACATTACGTAGTTTTAAAAAAGTTGTGTGTACGGTAGGTAGGTATTTTTGGATTGTGAGGAAGAAATCGCGTTTAAATGATGAGGATAACTTCGTTCATATTTACTGTATCTCTCTGTGTTTAATGTATCTACAGTTTCTGTTATGTGTAAGTTTATTTATGTATCTACCCACTATAATCCAATGTAGTAATGTAGGTATACTTATAGTTAATTTAAGAACCGCTACTCTAAACTTGTGCCTATAAATTCCATATTTAGATATTGAAAGCAATCCACATCTTGAACTTCCATTCCAGGTGTACATAAACCATTTATAACACAAGAGCCCTTTCCCAAGTGACAACTCATTGTATAACCATATCACGGAAAGCTTAAGCAAGTGTTAAAAGCTTATCTTAACTTTGGATCATGTTACGATGAACTAGCGAAACTCAGTTCCACAAAAACTGGCGGTTAAAACTAGTTATAGCGTCGAAGGGCGGAAATATTCAGTTATAGTACATTGTTTTGGCAGTAATAAAATCCGGTTTTTATTTACTTTTTAGAAAATACTTGTTTTATTAATTATTTATACTTGCGATATCAAACAAGCGGAAGGTAAAAATTATGCGTTAATTATATTGGCGATTAACATAAAATTTGTCTGTTGCAGATATTAAGATTTAATTTAGACTCTGATTTATTACCTATTGAATATTATGCGATAATGTAATACAAAAATGAGTAGAAATAAATTTAAGTATAATAGGATAGTTCCTGTATCCCAATGTCCCAGAATTAGCTACGGTATTTCCTGCTTGTGGTAAGAGGCAACGTAAAGGATACTTTCGGGGTTGCGGGCGGCCAAAGTGGGAGCTCTGACAGAGATCTCGAGAAAGTGACGGTATCATTGGCCGCATAATGTCGTAAAGGTAGCTACTGATCGAGACACTCACATAAAGAGAGATCCTGGGTTTCTCCAATAGCGCAGAGGGAGGTCACCGAGGGAATTTTAGTAAGCATAAATCCCCTATAACCGGTGTCTCTCGAAAGAAACGTAGCTTTACTTTTTGGAGATTAGCCCGTCACCAAAATAAAACGTACTCGTTTAAAACAACTTTCACCCATACATACTTGATGTTTACTCGTAATATCTTAAGCGAAATTTTCCGAGAATCGCCTAAAGAAACTTTACTTCAATAATTCCCACACAGTTTATTGATTTAAAAAACCCACGGCCATTTAACCTATGTCCTTGGCAAAGTTTTAAAATATCTTCAAATCAAATTTTATCGACATGGGTTGTATCGACTTACGGAGTTTATGATTTTAATTATACATGTATACGAATATATTAT
>DWUN01004309.1:0-10935 GCA_018249975.1 Passova gellias
TCTCCTATTCATCTTAGCGTGATGTTATATAGCCTAGAGCCTTCCTCGATAAATGAGCTATCTAACACTGAAAGAACTTTTAAATCGGACCAATATTTCCTGAGATTAGCACGTTGAAACAATCAAACAAACTCTTCAGCTTTATATTATTAGTATAGATTAATAATAACGAACATGGGCGATAATCTTAAACGAAAAGTAGTTATAGGTTAGTAATTTAAATTGTACTGTAAAATACTAAATTAAAGTAAGGAATTAACAAAAATCAATACAATGCTTGTTCTCGTTATAAAATATCTTAAGCTTTACAATAATTCACGTACTTAATTTAATTAATAATCCAGGTGACCGCAGCTGTTATATTCATGAAATAATGTGTATTTCTCAGCTAAATAACTTTTAAGTTATTAGATATATTATTCAGGTACGTTATACATATTATAAATACATATGTATGTATTTATGTATGTTTTGAATTTCCCAGAGCAATCTGCGCGTGCGGTGTGGCGCAATGGTTGCGTGATCGGTCATCATGCGCCTCTTCCGCGGGCCGAAGCGCAGGGAAGTGACCGGGCCGCCGGCCGTTGCGACGCCGTCTCCGCGCCGAGACGCCGCCGCCGGGCCTCGTGCCTCACACGATTACACGCTCGTCACCGCACTCCCCGCCATGGTCATGGAGGACGACGTCAAGGAGATGAAGAAAGGTACTATTATAAACCATAGATTCTGCCCCTTAAACATTAAACAAAAAATAGCCATTAATAAATCCGACACTAATAATATTGTACGGAATAAAATTCATCCCTATTCGTGTTACCATCAGATTACGAATAATATAAAAAAAATGTTCTATTATTACAGTGTTTGCCACGTGGGGCCGCAGAATGGGAAAAAAATTAGACATATTAAAAAAACCTGAGGCTAAAGAACCGACTGAAGAATCGCAATCCCCATCAAATGAATCCTTAGCAGAAGATTCCTTATCAAACGTGTCGGGACAATACAAGAAAAAACAAAATTGGAGAATGGGTCGTAGCAGTTCTGATTCAGCATCTTTAAAGAAAGAAAACGATACTGACTCTATTAGAAGCAGTTCAAGGGATAGGTCTCCAAGCCCTTTTAAATCTTTCTTTCATCGTATGGGTTCAACAGGGATGTTAAATTCGTCCAAATCCCAATCACTAAATAACCAAAAAGGAGCCGAAAATTATCCAGGAACAAATGGTGCCTCCCTTTACCGAAGCTGTTCAACTTCACATCTTTCAACCTATGTTAAAACCGATGATCCGTCAGACGACATAGATTTAGTAAATACTAACAATGATAATAAGACGTCTCCGTTGAAATTAAAACATCAAATTTTATTATCTGATGACACATTAGTGGGTTCTTCTGCTAAAGCTATTAGTTGTGATAATATACCTAAATTAGATGGACAACAAAGCAACGGCACATGCAAAAAACCAAATTTTCCATACGCATTTTTGAGGTCGAAACTATCAGTTTTACCTGAGGAAAATAGCATAGCGTCACAACATAGAACCATATCCGCGAGGCAAAGTTTTTCAGAAAGAATTGATCGCAAGTCACCTAAATTTCGAAGAGATAAGATGTTTATGACAGCCTGTCGGTCAGAAGAGCGATACCAAAGTAGTGATAATATATCCGTCCATGAAGATAACATAATTATTAACAATTCTTTATCACACAATGTCGAATATTCCCGGGACTCTATGAAAAGTATTAATGATATCGATGGTGGTATGTATCTATGTCGACGTAATGATGAAGTTCCTCGTAGATCATCTATGATCTCTCAAAGAGCACCGATAGATTACGATCCTATGATGATACCTAGAAATAGAAATAGTTTACCCGTTTATGAATATAGTTCATTCGTAGGTTCAGCGCACGATTTGAAAACTGATTTAGCATCATCTACTCAAAGTATACACCAAGAAGTGATTCAAGCTCATAGATTAAGTAACTATGTAAGCTCTAATGAATCTGGATATGATAGCGATGGGCGGCCAACTGATGAACATATAAATCATTCACCTCCGGGCTACACCAGTCATTTTTCTTGTGGAACAATTCGCACAGAATCAAATATGAATACGAAGGATGAAATGATTAATGGGACCTTCTCCAGACAGTTAAGTTTGAATCAGAAAATTAATGTCAGTAGGGTACACATTCCAGCTCGGAGAAGTTCTACGCCTTGTGCATTATTTCCTTTGGATAAAAATACGCGAAACGAATATGATAATGAACATGAAGACAATGCTATAATGTCAAATACGATGAATAACCGCAAATCAATCGATTACAACGATGCCAAGCCACCACCTTTACCAAAGAAAACATTAAATAAAAAGACACCTTATGTATATAAAACTATTACGTTGGACGAACGTGTGCAAACAAGAAAAATAAAATTATTACACTCTCAACTACTACCACTAGAACATTCATCCACACCAAATCTTAACGAAAATGTTTTGAACGCAGAGAATAATTGCCAAATACGTTCAATTCCTGAAACAGATATACTCGGAAGAGGCCCCTGTACAAAACGGTTTAGAAAGATAAGATTACTTAAGTCGAGGTTAGATGAAAGTTTGGGAGTTTATTTGGCTCAACATCGTGTAGACTTTGATAGTGGTGGCTCTAATTATGAAATTCGGTATATCGTTGTAAAACTTGATTTTGACGGTATAGCTCACAGGGATGGAAGGCTTCGAATAGGTGATGAAATTGTAAATGTGAATGGTAAAGTTCTTAGAGGTTTATCATCTTTAAAAGAAGTTCAGCATATTGTCAATTCTTGTTCAACTGAAGCTACATTTGAAGAAGGAGCTCTGTTTCAACGATACCAAGTAGATCTTGTTATGGCACATGACGAAATTACGCCGATTACTTTAAGTCGCATAATAAACAGTCACCCTACAGACCCGCAACTTTCACAAACAATATCAAATGTACCGCCTGATTTAATATCTCAAACAGTACATAAGCCTATTTCTTCAAATCAAATCACTATTGAAACTCATTTTCCCAGTGAAAATCAATATTATAAACAGAATATCAGAAATACCAAGGGCAGACCCCATGAGCGAACCGAAAATAACCAAAAGTGTGAAGTTGGTATACAAGTTAATAATAACCCTATGCTATCAAACCAAAAGAGCGATGATGAGAAATTATTAGAACGTCATGGATATCCCCAATCACAAGCGTCGTTACAAAATATAACCAACATAGAGGTTTCTGTAAGGTCGTCACCGACGCTCAGGAATATAAATAGTAATCACTACAGACCAATATCCATTCATAACTCACGACCTCCAGCGATGGTAAATCAGTATGTATGCAACGATAATGCTTCCAATGAGAGTAAAGAAAATACGTCACATTATATAAAGCATGTGCCGAGACTTTATCAAAACAGATCATTTGAAAGCATTCCAGAACAGCTACGAAGCAGTTGTCGTAATCGATTTTTCAATCGCGTTGGATCACAAAGGTGTCCTCCTAATTATAATGTTCATGTATCTAGACAACAAGAACATATCGCGTCCATTCAAAACGGAAATCAACACTGCGGTACGTCATATAGCACAATACACAAGATAGGGTTTTGGAAAGGACCTGGTCATAAAAGTCTTGGGTTTAGTATCGTCGGAGGAACGGACTCGCCGAAAGGACAAATGGGAATATTCGTAAAAACAGTCTTTCCCAACGGACAAGCGGCTGACAAAGGAACTGTCTTTGAAGGTAAATTAGAAATTCATTCAAATTTAGATTTTGTTTCATTTTTAATTACGGTGTATTGATGTAAATACTTTTTTAGGTGACGAGATCTTGTCAGTAAATAATGTGCCGACACGTGGGCTGAGCCATGCTGGGGCCATATCGCTTTTCAAACAAGTAAAGGAAGGAAAAATAGAACTGACGCTTTCAAGAAGAAGGTAGATTTAGTAATCAATATTTGAGAACATTTTGTTTGTAATATAAATAAACAAATTGTACCTAAACAATTAAATACATTTTCAGAGCACCTAGGTCAAGATCCGTGGAACCTCTTGGTAATTTTCGAGGCGACTGTAAAAGAGACTAAAAATCAGAAGAACCCAAGAAACCCAAAGAAAGCAAGATTACATGTTTTATTAAGTGCAATAATATTTCTTTTATTATATCGTACTGCCAAAGGCGAATGTAAGATTACGTTAGATTTCATTTCACGAATGCATTATAGATTCCTACTTTTAGTACGTGGTACTTCTATTTGTATCTATGTATATCGTTGCGACAACGAACAATTTAGTTATTATTTATTTGGTAAGTAACATAATAATCTATACATTCGAGACCATGTGTTGGATACCATGATAAATAATGTAAGACTTAATACTACTAAACCGATCGTTGTTTGCAGTACGACCGAATATATTATTGTAATAAGGAACCTAGGTTTTTATCGCTGAAGAATATTTGTTAGTTCTATAATGATAATACTACGATAAGACTGTATGTATAACACTCAGCTTATTTTATTGTTGTATTCTGTTGTTAGTTACTTGTTGTAATACCGTTAGTAATGCTAGATCTCGTTATTTGCTGTAATTCATATGTATGTATATATTATACTCGTGTAGGTGCTAATGTATCATCGATATTCGCCTCTAACATTGTCGTTTTACAAATTACACAATTTCATTAACATGAATAACAATTTATAGACTGATATTTGATTTCATTAATTTGTGTACCTATACAACTGCCAAAGTGTTAGACTTAATAATTAAAAAAGACTTAAATCAATTCAACGTAGGCCTTATTGAACTAGCGAACAAAATCATCGAGTCCAGCAATTCTAATGTATTATCTGTAGTGTTCATTGTGATTAACAAGCCGGTTAAGAAATTCAACAAATTAATAGAATATAGCTACACTATATCGAATTTATACTATGACAACGAATATGCGATATCCAAATTAAACCATCAATCTCAAGTCAATAATATCAGCGAATTCTCCGTCCAATGTTATTAAACGGTCAATTAACGTTCGTTTGCCTGTTTCGGAGATTCATTTGTAACGAATTCTCATAAAGGTGACATTATGAATAGTAATAAACTGAACCGGCCGAAATTAAATTTTGTACAGTTTTTCAAAGTCAGTATTGTTTAGTGTGCTAAGAAAAAATGTGTTGTATATAAAATATCGCAATACCTCTCGATGCTTCCATGTCTTTAATCAAAAATAATAAAACTTATTTAAATTAATCAAGTGTATTTATTAAGAAGGAATACAAACTAACAATTGTATAAATAAGATAAATGGAATATATGTATAAATAACCCAAGTGGCAAATCGTCACATGAAACGCATGAACAAAAATAAAAATGTCGTTTATAAAGTTTGCGTCACAGACTTTAGGTCTACTGGAAATTCTATAAGCTTTCACCGTTACTTGATATCACATAAAATAGCCACACCCCGGAGGATCCAGTGATCTGGATTTTTAATAGTCGGCAACCACAAAGGGGTGATGAACGTCAAATCAGTACGACGCGGCTTCTTGTATACTGGACACTGAATGAATAAAAATATATATTTTTTACAAGTATATCATAATAGTTTATCTTCATCATTTTCACTATCTCTACAATTTTAGCAATAAGTTTATATCGCTCGTGGATAACAAAAATGTCCAGCATATGCAGTGACAGTGAATATGTTTACAAGTATACGGCTATGATCTTACATAGCTTTACATAGCCATATATGGAATTCTTATTCCTAGGAGAAGAAGAAGAACATACATACCTGGTATAACTTGGGATCTTTAGGTGCAGTAGAGTTAATTGCATACACATGCACAACAGGCAGAGCGGTGTACAGCACTTTTAATATAGACTCCGATAGGCGTAAATTACGGCGATCCCATCCAGCGCCGTCCAAGAATAGACCATGAACAAATACTCCCTCCTGACGAACAGTTTATCATACACATAATAAAGCGAGATACATGAAAACTGGTTAACGGAACTGTAGTTCACTTAGTCTTAGAAAACATTGCAGTTCATTAATATACATCGAATCCCCAATAGTTAATGAAACAAGGTAATAAAAGAGCATTACAGCTTCAAAACTTACCGGAGGCGGTGCTTTAATTTCGTCGAGGGTGAATTTTGTGACGTCATTATGTAGAGCAACCATGTCAAGAGCCCAACCTTTGTGAGCTCTTGTTACCTCTTGTCTCATCGCCGTCAGGAAACCTTTTTACGAAACTTACGATATAGTTCAAACAACTCTATAATTAAGTTAATCAAAATGTCTCGAAAGTGACAAAGGATCATAAAGTATCCAAAAATACAAAAACACTCGAAATAGAATTGTAACTCACCCTGAGGATTAAAAAATCCAGTCATCCAAAACGAATAAGGTCTCATTTGAAAGCACCAAGAAGAGAACTGTATGTTCCGTTCCAAAAACTCCGTGAACCAAAAGCCGAGAGTTGAGGACGACCATGAACTTTTGAGCCAAATGTTCGGGACCTTCGCATCGTAGATGTTATCCAGAGAATCGCGTAGTGCCTGATATTAAAATATAGCATTTAAGCGAAATAGAAAACCTCATAGAAAATCCATCACATCAAAGATCGTTTAATTTCTTTATCGAATATTTAACATGAAACAGTTTTTAGAAATATCATCGAAAGTTTCCGAGCAACTAATAACGCGTTATATATTTTAATCTAGAAAATAAACTACATACCTGTCAAGATTCATTTGAATCCGTTTTGTTGCTGGCGAAATAAAAGGGAACAAACATTCTCACAACGCAGAATTACTACGCTTACCTCATTCATAATAATTGTGCCGTCAATAGCAAGCAGCAAATCCTTCAATGTAGTCCTTACTAGTGATATTACTTTCTGCATACGGTCTATCTCTTGTCTCAAAAATATAACCATAGAATTAAGGATTCCATAATATTTCAGCCTGTGCACCAAACACGACTTAAAACGTATGTTCATTATAAAAATTAAAATGACTATATAGTCAGTGCTATCATAATAAATACCGTTCTTTAACTTCATGGGGGTCAAAGTTCGGTGGAACCTTTTCAAGCATTTCTTTACTTTGTCTATAAACCGACGCTTCGCGTGTTTCTCCACCGCCCGAACTAGATTCTTTTGGTTGAATCGAGAGAATCGTGTCCAACAACTCTTGAGTCATATTACGTTGATATCTAAAGAACGAGTTAGAACTTTGATGTAAACTAAAGTTAAAGTAAAATATATAAGTATATGTTATTAAACTAAGAACTTTTCAAATCAATATAAAACTAAATAAAAACATACATATCTTAACGACTTACGTTATATCAGCATTAGTGTGAAGGCCATACGCCTGGGGCGGATCAACAGTCTTCATCTTTTCGATCTCTTCAATGTACTCTGGAATATTCTTAAACTTCATAATGCCATAGTTTTTGTAGAATTGGAAATCTTCGGTAAACAATTGGTCCGTGAGCCATACTCTACAGAACGTGCCCAGCAGGCGATTGTCGTAATCGTCGGTGACTCTACCGCCGTACTGTACAGCTGACACCATGTACCTAGTTTATGACAAATAAAAGATGAGATAACCTAATTGTTAGTACACTGCCATACAAATTATAACAGAAAATCATACCGCACGGTTGTCCAACTTATGAGCTGTCCAGGTTCCAAACCTTCGAGATGATTTTGCACAAACATACACGATGCTAGCCAATCGGCAGAATTGAATTCGTAAGGAATGTTCCAACCGAGTGGTCCAAACTTACGCCGCTCTTGGACAACGGTGTGAAGAAAAGATATAGTGTATATAAGAGGCAGATAAAATGGACTGTCACTGTAGTCTAAGAAGTCTTGACTCATGGAATCGTACGTTCTCATTAGCCCAGCTTTAATACCTTTCATTGAAAGAAAATAAAGTTAATTGAAAATTAAGTGAATGTAGTTCTCTCGTATTACAAATGAATAATTTTTACCTGACGGAGGTTCGCAAGTGTATTTTATTGACATTTGCAACATAGTAATTGGAAACTTGGGATGCACTTCAGTCGTGATCCAGAGCCTGCAAAGGAAAAAGTAACAATGCGATGAGACCATGAAAATCGGCAAATCGACTGGTGTCATTTTTATGTAAAGGTCATAAAGTCACCTAAAGGTCTCGTGGACTTTTTCCGGTTCCTTTTCCAGTTCGGCAAACTGTTCCATAATTTCTACCATATATTCCAATCCCAAGTGACAGTTTTGCAATAACACCCATAGCCCCTTGAAATACAAACACCAAAGATCTCTTGTTAAGATAGAATTATCGATATTATATATCGAAAACGAATTAGATGGTATATGTATTATGTACATATTTGAAAGAGGAAGGAAAGAAGGTATAATATGGGATAATATGACTGTATGAACATTTCTAAGGTCGGTAGTCAGGCACCTGGCACTTAAGATCTTGGATTATGTAAGCACAATTTTATCGCAGAGCTTAAAGGTTTCAATACATCATACCTCGAATCTAACTACTACTCCCTCGAAACATGAACAACAATTACGACCACTAATAACTTTAAAAGCATACCAATATCCAATAAATTAACTTAATTTAATTTAATTTCATTAATGTAGTGTAATTTAAAATGTGCACCTCTCTCAATGCTCTATCAATGAGCTTCCTGGCATGGACTTCTTGCCCCTGACCCATAGATATTGACGAACAGAGGCATTCCATTCGCTTTGCGGTCGTTTCTATAGATGGCGTCGGATCGGAACCCATAGCCAGAAAACCTATAAGCGGGACTAATGGCCGAGACTCGAGGACCATTTGCTAAAAAAAATATCACAGCAGCCTATATAATGTCTATACATCAAAACACATTTAATGCTAATCTTTCTTGTTTTAAATCTTCACATATAAATTAAATTGAAGTGTCTGTCTGTGATTTCTAAATAACTGTCTTCTCGAGTCCTTATAGCGATTAGTTTATAAGATAATAAAAAAAAATGGTGTCTGTCTTTCTGTGTGTTCCGGCCAATCTTTGGAGAGACTTAACCGATTTAAATGTGAATGCTAATGGTAATGGTACATAAGCTAGTTTTTATCCTGATATACCCACGGAATCGAAATCTACGCAGGTAACACCGCGGGGCATAGCTACTCGTAGTCATGAATATACAGCTTGCATATTTACCTCGTAGTTAACAATGACTGCCTCAGAAAATCGAGAACCCATCGATTGTACTACGTATTTCCTGCAAACATATTAATATAAATATTACGATTTCATTTCCACTCTGGGCTGCAACCTTTTTTACGTTCAAGCACACTCTATCACGGTGCTCCAAACTGAATTGGGAAGACACCTGACGTGATATTGTTACCTGACGGTTTCAATCGGGGCCTCCTGCCTAACACCCCAAAAGCAGGATAATATTCGTGAAGTTCTGATGAGTTTGATTTGAGATTTAGTTCATTTTTGATGAGATAAAGCACAGAATGACAGAAGTGATGACATAGTGAACTACAGCGAAATAATTACTTACAAACTTTGCGCTAGCGTTCTATCTGGACACCACGAACGTACAATCAATAACTTCCTAAAAACATCCATACTATTATAACCATCCGGCAACGGCTCGTCTTCGGGCGCCTCCTTGTCGAACCTGAACAAGTACAAGTGAACCTCATTAAACATATTACATTAAATCAGTGAAACAGTCACACTATTGTCCAATAGTTTAAATATTCAAAATATGATATTTATTTCACGTTTACAAAGAGAACAATACACATTATATGATATTTTTGAAATGTTACGTCGAACGTAGGCGCTTATCTGAAATTTAATGAAATTCGAATTCTAGGTAGGTTTTGATTTGGAGAAATATCGGTTCACGTTTTAGCGTTTAGTGTACGCTCTTGATTGCTTACTGATGCTAAGACTCTAAAGACACGGAAGAGATAACCAAGAAGATCTGCGCCGTTCTCCAAAACCAACAAATGCATAATTCATAACACTAAGTTCACTGTTCAACAATAGTGAGACCAACCATGACTTCCAGCCTTTCTCGTTGTTCGTGACTTGATTTAGTATATTTGTAAATTGTCTCAAACCAGACAGCTGTACCAAGTTCAACCACGACATATCCGTTACCCATTTAAACGGTTTTGGTGGACAAGCGTTTAAATCTAAAGCCGCACCGCCTGTAAAAATATGTACATATTATAATAGTCATCCTAACAGCGACTGATTATGATTCAAGCTGTGCAGGTAAACTGAATACAATAATTTCGTTCTCGAAACAGCAATTGTTGTAGTTTCAATACACATCCAGTATAAAGAAAATAAATTGTACTGCATTCAGTGATGAGACACAACTTTATCTGCTGATGCCATCACCGGCTGACAAAAAAAGGAATGTTCCTGGTATCAGAAGCTAGGTAACTGTGAATTTAAGTATTCGGCAAATGGCACGGCATCGACCACTTTGAAGGTTTCAAAATTAAACTTGCCTTTTATAAATGTCTGAAACTCTTCGTACGTTAGGTATTCTTTTTGCAAATCTATCTTCAAAGTTAGCAAAAGTGTAAACAAATACTTATGTTTCTCATAAAATCCTCGGCTTATGTATTTGAATACGTCGAATGTCTGAAAATATATATGAGCATTGGACAATGAAAAGTCTTATAAGAATAATGTAAGGAGTCCCAAATAATATGTAGTTAAATATAATTTGTTTCAATAATTTTAAGCAGTCGTAACAGCAGTGATAGCCTACTGGTTTGAACTTCAACCTCTCACTCCGGGGGTCTGAGTTCGATCCTGGCACGCACCACTGATTTATTACGTGCGTTTTATAAGTAACATTTA
>DWUN01004310.1:0-10934 GCA_018249975.1 Passova gellias
GATGTATATGATATAAAGAACCAATTCTATTTCTTTCCTAGGTGGAAAACTACTTAATGCTGAGTGAATATGAAAATAATCTAATAGCGGAACTACCCAACTTGAACGAGCGACGCGGCCGACGATGGTCTATCGTGGTGTCCAATTCTAACTCACCGCAAGGCTCCCCCGAAAACCCAAACTCCCCTGAGAACCAGAAAAACTCAGTCAAGTGGAAGAAGAAGTGCCATAATCCCAATAACAGACTGATAACAGTGATCAACGAGGCGTCGTTATAAACTTGTAGTGAAATAAAGCTAAGACAATAAATAGCGAATAATTCGATTAGTGTACCTTTGACCTATTTAACCTCATAATTTATTTGACATGTGTGTATAGTAGAGCATTTGTGTACTGTTTCAATTTAATTTATTAAATTATTATAAAAAAAATCTGGCGCTTTAACTGCTAATTGGTACTTTAAGGAAACCCTGGAAATAAAACAACCAGTTATAAGAGAGTAGTTAAATATAATATTGACATTTTAGTGATTATTAATAAAACTAGCGAATACTGCACCGAAAAATACAATTGGAACACAATGTTTATTATTATCTCATTGCCGTTGTGGAATAACAATGTCCTCTAAGAACTGGGCGAAACAGCGCATCGCTTGCAGCAGAGCGGCAAGTAGTATAGAGAGCGACAAACTCACCAACTTCTGAGTCTCAGATTTAACTATTTCGTTGTTCACAGGAACCAAACAATGGCTAGAATCTACACTAAGAATGCTTGAATTATCACAATCATCGTTATATACATTTGTACCAGCAACACTACTTTTACAACCCACATGCGACTTACAAACATTGTCGACATTACATGCCAGGTCTATCACAATAAAATCTGTATTAGGTAACCGACTTACGTCTAGGTTATCATCACTCTCTTCCAAAAGTAATCTAGTCTCATCGTCTTCCTCAACAATGTTATTATTAGTAAAATCGTTAGAGCAACTTGGAATTTCATTCCAGTACACAGCACATTGTTTTTCTTTACTTAGGCACTTATTCATTACTTCGTGTTCGTCTTTTACACTTGAACTTACATTTATAATTACATCATTATTATTATTATTGTTAATATTATTATAAGCACTTGTGCTACATTTTAAGGAATCGTCGTTTTCTCCGGACGACATACCGCTATCATTATCTACAATAATCTCTTCATTGTTTACTAATACATTGTCATGCTCATGAGTATTATTATTTAAATTCGTTACAGCATTTAAAGTGGTCTTATCGAAGCTGCCGTATTTAAATGACCTTGAAGTCCTTTTAGTAGGTCGATCGCGTACCGTGCCCGGGGAGGGCACGGCCGCCGGTCAGGAGTACTTCGCACAATTCATATTCCCCTTTATGATTATTGAATTTGAAATGATTTCCTGTGCCCCGAATAAGCTGTTCACATCTTCGAGTGACGCATTGTTCAAGGAACACGCGTCATCAAGGAACATATCTGATCGTAAACCCTAAAAGAAAGTAGTATAGTATTTAAATAAAACTGTATTAAAATCTATACTATCTAACAGCGGAGTGCATTTTATGTGAATATTACTTCTAAACATGTTATATGTGGTAAATGCGTTGTGTGTTAGGTGCATTTCTACCACAAAGATATCGATTGTCGATAGTAATATATCTTGAAGCCGCACACCATACATAACTACATAAGTATGTACCTAAATCGGTTTGCAATATTAAATTTCCTCTCAATTAATTATTAATCCTTCACTATATAGAAATACATTATTATTTAATACAAACACATCAAAATAACTGTTAGGTTAACGAACATTAGGTATTAGGCATTAGGTAATCAAAAGCATAATGAGTACTCAAGAATCTTACCTCAGAGAAATAGATGTAATCCTTCTCAAATGTAAGTATAAATATAGAGAACATTGCGGCCAACATGTAACTGCACAAGGTCGTAATAACGAAACATATGTACACTCCACTAGACGTATCTGTAATATTATTCATAATATTAAACTTATATTTATCACATGGAATCTGTGTATAAGTACATGTAGCACATAAAGTATCCACATGAACACAATAAAAATAAACGAAATTGCAACAAGAAAAAACATCAACAGAAGTAGTTATATACAAATTCGTGTATTGACTGTGGTAAGTTACTTTGTCGTTTTTAATTAAGATGATAATAATAGTTCATGAGTTACAAAAATAAAATAATAACTATTTTTCAGCTACCGCACAGTATGAAATGTATGTTTAACAATTATGTGTCATTTAATACACACATTACATTAATCCACACATACCATTACATTACAAATAAACCATTAAAAAAAATATGTAGTAAAATTGTTTTGTTGATGCCTACTTTAGCTTCCAAAATTAATCAGAAGTATATAATAGCATAACAAAAACAACAGCATTTTCGTATGTAAGTCAGGCGTAAATAAGGTGATATTTTAAATTTAAATTGTATACAGTCATGATAAAATAGGGGGAACTTAGTATTTACCTTCTGGCAAAAAGGATGTAACAGTTCCAAATATTGCCATTACAACTAGGACGAGGAAGCTCACATTTGCAAGACATTGTCTAAGCACTAACACATTTTTCTCATAATATAATGTAGAAATATAAGTAGAAATGATGCACTGAAACATTAGGAAAAGCATGTGGTTGGAACATAAACAATCACAAATATATATACATAAATATGTAAGCAGTAATATTCTCTAGCCAATTGTACATGGAAAGCTGTGGAATAATAAACTAATATTTAAAAGTCTCATAGTCGTATAAGGTCAAGCTTGATAACATTTATAGACAGTACAAAAAAATTCAAATCGCAATGGAGGTGATAAGCCAATGCTTTGCCATTCACAAGTAAGCCAAATCAAATCGACAGCACTGCAGAAAAAAGAACTGACCTGAACCCACAAATATAATGTGCCAAATCCATACATGAATATAGTTAACGCCATGAGGCAATGGTCATCCACCTGTGTAACACAAATTCATTAACAAACGAAAGTATTACTTTGATTACAAAATAATACTTACTAAAATGTTTGCATCACTCCTATTATGCTGTATTGTGAATACTCACAAGTACAAATTTGCATCAAAATATCATGAAACAAAACTGACCTTGACATACATGTGTGCTGTTCTCAATGATACAAATGAGAACTTCGATTGCAATGTTTTTAAGTATGATACTTTACAAAAATTTAGACAAACTCATATGTGAATGAAGTACTTAATACAACGTAACATCACGCCTGTAATCCCCCACATTTCACCAGTTACGTTTAAGTCCCAAATGGAATAGGTGGTGAGCCTATTGCCATGCACTGGGCACACAACCAGAATCTGAGTCACTACTAGAAATTCTAAATTAGAAAAATCCAGCAGTACCCAATCCGGGATTGGAACCCAGAACCTCCCGATCGGCAGTCATGCTAGCAACCGCACGACCACCGAGGCAGTCAATACACTTGTACTTAATACAATTTATTTATATGTTACATAGTTTATATATTTTTAAGCTGAAAGCTAGAAGTTTCCTGAAGTATTAATTAAAACCAATTGAGTGTATATTAAGACATATTGAGTATAAATTACCACCAATTTTATTATATATTTCACAATAATTAGCACCAATACCCAAAAAATTTATTAGTATAACAAAACCAAATAACAAAATTCCATTACTGTCAATTACAAACAGAACAATGATACCTCTTGATTCATGACGATTCTAAGTCGAAATGTTGAGCTTCTGATGCATACACACAAACAACCACATTTCTCAACAGCTGAGAAAATTTCCAAAAACCTTGTTCCGGTAATTGTATATCTATTAATTGTTATTATATCATCACAATCAGGTTCTTTGCAGAGACACAGAGAGCAATAAATACCAAATTAAAATGAGTTAATAAGTAATATCTTTACAGAACAAACATACTTCTTCTACATTCATCATTATTTTCATACAGACGTGTATTGTGGAGAACTATATCTATACTCTATAGTAAATATCAACATAATACTTTTCTTACCTTGAACAAGAACAAAAATATATATATCAGGAAGCCCAGTGACAAGAAAGATGCTGAGATTGAAGCTATCCTATTTGCCGAGGAGGTCACATTTGGATTTAGTGTTAGTGAACTTAGTACATGAATTTGCTGGTATCGGTCATAGAGGATTTTGCCAGCTGAAAAAAATCGTTAGACACTCATTCCAAACAATTCATAGTACATGTCCAAAATATATAATATTTATATGTATTATATATGGGTTTCTAAGGAGTTACTACAAACATATATAGGTTTATTTAATTGGCCGCATTCTAAAAAATCACATACATATAGTTGCATATTTCCATATTTTTAATCCACACAAAGCCTATTTAGTAACAGACCAGACAACTGATTTTACCAAATTTTAATATCACAATACCTCCCAAAGTTTGATATCCACAAGCAACCATCCATTACATTTTTAAACATCACTTAAGATGTTTGAGAGCCACTGGCTACTTTTAACAATATATATATACACACATAACAGTTGTGTGTGTAAAGATGCTTTAAAAAGAACTAAAATTTAAAAGCAATGTTTAGAAAACCATGTATTTAAAAAATATCCCACTATTCTACAAGTCTCTGTGTTTATAATAATATTACGCTTAATTATGTGACTCACATACTCATTGAATGATATTTCGAATGGAATTTACATGACATTGATACATAAATTTTATACTGATGATAATTTTAGCAGAATGATATAGGGAATGTTTAATATGGATAATACCTAAAAAATAACTTTGTTTAAACAATGATATTAGCCAAAAAAAAAGGAAGAGTTGTCTAACTCTGTAGTGATCTTGTTAAAAACACAAAAATTTCATGCATAGGTACACAAGAACAATGATGCAATTGATTTGCGTACCAAAAACAGTGTTAATAGTATCAATTGAATTGTTATGAATAATAAGATACACAACAAATTTCCTCTCACCTAATGCTCCACTGGCTACATACAAAAAAGCAAGGCCTGTGTCCAATGAACTTGTCTCTTTGACAATCTGGAGGCATAAACTGAAAATAAAATAAATATTTTGATACTCTCAAAAAAAAGCTGAACACGAAGTGAAAGTAACAACGTTGCTATGTGGAATCTTTTAATACGTATTTGTCTTATAATATCTCTTTTATAGATGGCACGAATAATAAATATAACAGCTTTTTAGCCTAGCTTGTTTTCGAGATAATATCCTTCCATTTATTGTAAGTCATTCCAAAAACAAGCAGCAGCAGCTGTTTTCGAAACAAATATCTGCATAATCTTATTCACTTATTTTGATTATGTTCCATATACTTACGTCAAAATATACGTTGAACATAACGCAATTAACGCACACTTAAAAACCAACATAGTGGACTGTTATTAATGGTTAATAACTAAATTGTAAATTCTTCCCAATTCCATTAATCGGAGAGATTGCGGAATATACACATAAATGACAAAATTACAGATAAAAAATGCTCATTGGATAAAATACAAATACGTCAACGTCAATGTTATTAAAAAAAAAACTGTTAATTCTATGATCCACTGGACGACAAAACGTCGGTTGTGCTGCAAGAAATTGACAGATAGTTCATATTACTTACAAGGTTGCTTCGAGGGAAGCATTATAAAAATATATTAATGTGACTCGTGATCGATTTTTAATCATTCTTGAGCAGTTTCTGCGATGATGAATCAGTCAGTCATGATTTCGGGATAAGTATTTTTATATAAAAAGATTAGTACTATGTTTCCAAATAAAGGTCTGAATTTTTAAAAGGCATCTGTAGGCATAAATATAACTATAAATATAAATTGTGAACAAGATAATTAATGTATTTAATATTATTCAAGTACAGCGGCCTATATAACTTACCACAGAATAAAATATAAAATTAATAGATCTATTTGTGGAATAATATTTTGAATTCATGAATATTTAAGAATCATTGTCAATTTTTTTTGTATTTGAAGTATTTACGCGCCTTTTTATTGTTAAACGTTCTTGTCAAACGTCAAAAAATCATCATCAATATTCAATATCAACAATAGTACTGTCATAAATGTCTGTTGTACTTGTAACTGATATTTAAATATTAATTGTTAATTTAGTTTTAAATATAAGTAAAACAAATTTAAAACACCTAATAATATTACACAAGATTCACATGATATCTGAAAGAAGAAGAACTAATTTCTGTAAGCTATAATATCTATTGAGCTGATTTTTTGGGATTCACAGAATGTCATCTTTGCAACCAATTCATGCGTTAAATTTAGGTGAGACCTTATGTTGATTACATTTTTTTTATCTTATCTTCAATGTTCAAGCATAGGATCTGCGAATTTTTAGTGTAAGACTCGTCGAATTTGGTGCAGTGTTCTTCTAGAGAAAACACAGCCAATTAAAAACCTCTTTACGCTCTTCTAAACAATCAGTTTTATTTGAGATTCTTATCTCACAACAATATCTCCTTTTTTAAGTTTATTCTTCTAAGTATTTGGCTATAGAGTAAAAGAAGCCTCTTGGACTCTACCTGTCCCTTTGTGTCCCCATTATATAATTCCATATCTAAGTGTTGCCCCTACAGTAAGTAGGCATTTAAGTCCTTGCATTTTTAATAATGGTTTTTACCATTTTATGAATGGTATTTGGACATAACAGGCATAAACATGATAGAAAAAATTCAATTGTTTTAGGTAAATCTTGAGTTACCCAAAATACCTTTGGTCCTTTACTTACCAAAATATGTCCAAAATAGCTTTGGGCTATTCAAACTCATCAATTATATTGTAATTCTGCATTTGTCTAAAACTACACAGTAAGCAATAAATGTTGCAGTCTAGAATCATGCTACAGATAGAAAATATCACCTGTCTTTTAAGACATCTATTGCATTGTCTTATGCACTTTAGGTAAAATATAATCAATATGTAATTTAGTCAGACTATTCATAGATAGTCTTTTATTGAAACATAAATGTTTGAGAAACTTAGGTACCGTAAACTAAAATCCTACACACTTAATTTCAGCACTGGTGTATAATAGTGTCCATAATAATATCAAATTTGAGTTTTCTGTTCTAGATTCGGTCCAGCAACAACTTTTTATAAATTATCACAACTCACTACCCGAGGTATGTAAGTTAAATTAAGTTTTAAATTATAAAACAAAATAATTTTGAAGCTAAATTGGTAACACGAAAATTGCTTTTCCAAATTTGTTATACACAACAATTCAAGTGTTTTGGGAACATGGCAGATATTAAACTGTTACTGTTTTTTGTAGTGTTTAATTTTTATAAAATAATTTACTTACTTTACAATAAAAATCATGGTCACTAAACATGTATAATCTATTCAAAGTATACTTTAAGTTTATTACTTTTATACTATACTAGGTTTTGCCCGTGACTTTGTCCACGTGGAATAGTGACTTTGGGCAGTATTTGGAGTATTTCAAAATAAATGATAGCCTATATGTTGCTAAGGGCTAATAGCTATATAACACAAAAAGTTTCATCAAAATCCGTAAAGTAGTTTTTGCGCGAAAGCCGGACAACAGACAGGCAGACAAAAATTTCAAAGTAATTTTTTTGGCTTGTGTTACTTGTTTGAAGACCCCTAGGGGTATTTTTTAGTTTTTATTCAATGTACAGAATTGAACGTTTCTACAATTTTACTAATGTATAGATTTAAAATTGAGTGTGTTTTTTGTATAATATATGCAAGTAACTTGATTTCTTTGAAATATACTATAGAGATACCATATAATAAAGTGACAAGAAATATGTTGCTGTATAACTCTAAAATACTGCCAACTGTATAGGAGAATGGCAAAATATCTGAATAGAAACAATCATAATCATATTCACATTATTTAATAGCTGATATAATCTATCAGTTTTTAATTTATCCTTATAAATTAATTTTGTTTAACATAAGTACATATATTATTTGTAGTACATTTTAAACATAGTGTTAACTCTTGAACCATGAAAATACTTTATTTTTAGCATTAGAAAGTTTGTTTCCAACTGATTTCCAGAAGCCAGGATCTTCTGTGCTTACTTCTGTAGGAGATTGAACAATCTTAGATTTTGATTCTGTTTCTAAACTTTCTATTTTAGGGTGATGGGGTTGTAAATATTTGTTATTAGAATTGTTGATGTTGTCACTGTTGTCACTGTTGTCACTGTTGTCACTGTGATGAGGAACTGTGTAACTAGTATATTTAGGTTCTATGTGTTGTTGGAAATCGCTGTTCGCATTTTGTGGTTTCACAGAGGGTTGAAATTTTTGTTCATAGTTATTAGAAACCCTCGGGATTTCCATGTCTTGAAATTGTGAATGTATTGGTATACTTCCACTAGATTGAATTGGGCTTAGTGCTTCTTGTCCAAAATTTTCATTAAGAAATGTTTCATCCTGCACATTCAAATTTTTATTTTCATGAAAAACTTCAAATTGTGGTTCCATATTTTGTTGATCATATCCTTGTTGCATGTTGTCAATAGGAAGCCAAGAACTATGTAGTTGCTGGCCAAAGTCTTCAAATTGTTGGGCCAAGTTTTCTTGCTGTATCTCTTCTGGTCTTTCTACATCATCAATAGAGAGATTTTTATTTAAAGTTGTTGCAACAAAAGTTGGGTTTACATCATATAAATTGCTGTGACTTTCAGGTTTACTGGGAATTTCTACACTAGGAGTAGTTGTTGATATTCTAGATTGTAAAGTGCTAACTGATACATATTGCTTATTTTGATTTTCTTGGTTACTTGATTGTGTAACAGATATTTGATTCCCTTGATCAACATCTTTATTTTTCAATAAAGTTTGTTGAATTCCATCATCTGCTTTTTTAATACCGCCACTGTCCTTGCTAAGATTTACAGGGGCAATTTCCTCAGCTGACGTTTTATAGGGCTTATCATTATCGTACTGACGAAAAACCTCAAGTTGTTCTACATTTTGTTGATCATATCCCTGTTGGAAGTTGTCATTAGAAAGCCAAGAATTTTGGAATTGTTGTACAAAGTCTTCAGACTGTTGATATAAATTTTGTTGTTCTACATGTTCCAATGTTTCCATACTATCTGTTGTCTGTTTTTGCGGATGTTGTGTTTGTTGGTTAGTCGATGAATAATTATTTATATTTATATCATCTAACGTTAGCTTATGGTTATCATTATCAAGTACAATATTGCTTTTAGGTGTTGTATTAATCTGCGTAATAGGAGTTGTGATGGAAGCTTCTGATTGGAATGAGCTAAATAATTGTTTCTCTCTGTTTTCATTTAGTTTTTGTTCAATATGTAGGTTATTTAAGTTACCAGTCAAATATTCATCATCTTTTGTTGTTGAATTTTGTTGAACACCAATTTCTTCTTTTTTTACGACATGCGGCTCTTTCGTGAGGCTTAAGATTTCAATTTCTTCAGGGGTTTTATTTAGTTTATTATCCTCTTTCGTTCCCGAAAACGATTCTTCGGGGCCTATATCGCCCCGCCCTTCATCTGCTGATGGCTTATTGTGGTCGCGATGAAAAGATTGTATACCTGTATTCACTGGAGGACTTGTAGAATGGTGAGTAAGAAGTATGTTACGTGGCCTTACAGAAGTGGTACTGGTGCTTGTACTTTCTGTTTCTTCATTGAATAAATTATGATGACCTATATGTTCATCATCATTACCTTTGTCTATGTCAATTTGCGTTGATTCGAACTTCGGATAGTCTGGAATGCCTCCCCAATGATATTCAGTATGATTATGTGAATAAAAGCTGGAATAATCGTGTGAGGAATGTTTATCGTTTTCAGTGTTTTGTGCCACTGAAAATTCTCCTTCAATATTATCAATTTTATTCCATAAATTTCTTAGTGGCTGTCCATTACCAGTCGTCGAAAAATGATTTGAATTAAAATGGTGTTCATGTTGATTGTGAAAGTTATTAAATTCATTCATATGCCAAAAATGAGTTCCATAATTTGTATTTTGGTCTGGATTTAAGTGCCAAGGTACATCTATATTTTGATTCCAATGTCTGTGATAGTTATTATTGCTTGAAGATGATGGAAATAAATTTGATTTATCATTTACATTGAAAGCAGGATTTTCAACTTGTTGGACATTTTCTTCGACATTGTTTTTAGACTCAGAAATGGGTTTCATAAAATTATCTGAATCAATATTTTTAGCTGAATTTGCATCTTGATTTTGATACCATAAAGTTGTTTGGGTTTGATCTGATCCCTCGAATTTAGGCCTATTCCAATAATAATTATTAACTTCATGTCTGTTCGCAGATTGAATTTGTTGAATAATATCATCAACATTCGGTATGTTGGGTTGATTAAATGTTGAAGTTTGATCCCAAATGTTAGGATTAGGATAGTTTTGTTTTTGGGTACCACTGTTTTGAATTTCAGGAATTTCAGCACCATTCATTTGTTGCTCAAAATTTGGTAGGACATCATCTTTTTGGCTATGTTGGTTGAAATCTTCTAACTTTTCATTTTGGCTTTGTTCCAGGTCTCCTGATAGAGATTCAAAATAAATAAAATAGTTTTGGTTAGTAATGTTTCTAAACGAAATGCAAGGACATTGGGTGATTTCTTAAAATGTTCTACTTTTTTATACGTAATATTGGTTTACTGCTTTATATTAGTGCTTTATAGTAGTGCCTACACGAATTATAGAAACATTCTAAGAGTCCTATTCTGGTCCACCTATGAAGTGTCCATAACGTATTTGTGCGAAGCAGAAAATGGCCACCACTTGCGGGATATCATTTTTAATAACTAATCTAAAAATATTCCCCATAAA
>DWUN01004311.1:0-10933 GCA_018249975.1 Passova gellias
ATCAAAATCCGTTGCGTAGTTTTAAAGATTTAAGGGAACAAGGGGACATAATGACAGAGAAAGCGACTTTGTTTTATGCTATGTAATGATTATGACCTTTTCTTTCACTTATTGTAGACATTTATCTGATAAACTTTGTTACTAACGCATTTCCTACAAAAGTTTGATATTCCATAATATTATAATAGTTGTAATCTTAATATTCTTAGTAAAATAAGTCTAATCTGATACAAAATGTTGATTCTGCATAAAAACGTACTAACATTAAACTGTCCTATTTTACTTAAAACTATGAGGAAATATCAATTTATTTTCTAAAGTAATTACCGGATTTTCATACAATAATGTCAGTTAATTACTAATCACCATAACAGTTCGTTTTATTTAGAAATGGTTATGGTTCATATCTCCCGATTCTGCAGAACAATAAGGAATTCAACCACCAGCGCACAGTCAATGTCAAGGTGTCAAAACATACTATTTTGCATATTGTTATTTATTTACCAGTCCGGACTCTCTTAACTTTGTATTTTTATAGTGTTGAAAATTAAGAAGGAATAGAAAATAATTTTCTCTTATGACAGTTTAACTCCATTGAATGGAGTCCATTATCCCATAAAAATTAATATTGTTATTAATCTAATACAAAGTATTTGCACTATAGTTCTATTTTCACCGTTCCATGTTAGATTGGTTCCACATATATTTTGTTATGATCTTCATAAAAATATAAACAATTAGGTATGTTCCAAATGGTTAGGATAAAAACATTGACTTTAAGTTGGGTTGCAGATTAATCCAGGAATTCAATAAATTGCAGCTTCTTGAATTTTTATCGCACTTTGTTATAAATTTTATTTTACTATTTCAGTACGGAAAAAAGAAACAACTATTAAAATTTGAAAAATGTTTTGGTCTTTTTCACCAATTCCAGTTATGGTTAGTCTATGGTTTTCTGTCAGTTGTTTATGGAAAAGACATTTGACATTTCTGTTTCTTTTAGAAATTCGTAATCATGGCGGTAGGTGTTTTGCGTTCGTATTCTATGCAAATCCTTGAAAATCAGTGATATTAAATAGTTTTATTTTAAAGTTTATCATGTTGTGCGTTGGTGGTTGAATTTTCAATGTATTAAATTAAATATTTTGCTAATAAATGTTATTTACATGTCGTTATTTAGACTATAACCTATGAGTTCTATCAAGAAGATCGTTGGAAATTGTAATATTCGGTGTCATTGAAGAATGGTCCATTTAAAGTTAAACTTATGGTTTGCAGCGTGTACCACCGCCTGCCCTTCAACAGGATAAGAAGAATAAGAAAGAGAAAAAAGTTCCGAAAGACAAATCTAAAAATGTTATGCGGAATCTTCATATCCGAAAACTGTGTTTAAACATCTGTGTGGGAGAGTCCGGCGACAGGCTTACACGTGCTGCTAAGGTATTTATTACGTCTCGGTAAATCTTTTAATGGAAAAATTGCCTATGATATTTGCGTGCAGTTAGCACACCTCAGAGGAAAATGTGTATTAAAATTTATAGGTTATACCTTTGTTTATTAATAATTGTCTTAAATAGGTACTTAACTGTCAAATAGTGCTATGAATTTATTTTTCTTTTAAGTATTGAATCCTAAGCATAAGTTACAGGAGACACACTTCATTGTGTCTCTTTATACATTTATGCTAAAGCAATATTTTGAATTGCAACTTCTGTGCACTTATTACTGACTGCTCAGATTACTCGAAACAATAACATTTTAAACTATGCTTTATTGACATTTCATATGATTACAATAACAATATGCATTCCTATTTAGAAAGAAAATTTTCTCATGTATTCAGGTGTTGGAGCAGTTGACGGGCCAGCAGCCAGTGTTTTCTAAGGCTCGATACACTGTTAGATCGTTTGGTATCCGTCGTAATGAGAAAATAGCTGTCCATTGCACAGTTCGAGGAGCAAAGGCCGAGGAAATCCTCGAGAGAGGGTTGAAAGTGAGTGTTCATTGATATTCTACATAATATAGTGGCTTGTTATCCTACCAATAATATTGCAATAGGATGAAGAATAAAGAATATCCAGTGATTGTATAACATGACTGGTTATTCATTGAAATTCATTGTTTTTGTGGTGTAGCAGTATGTGTGAGGTACAGATGTAACCACATTTTTGTCAGTTGCTTTCATATAAAGAACACTGGTTTACCCAAAAATCCATTATAAGCATAAGGATATTTGAATACTATAATTTTATTTATTTATAAACACTTTGTGACACTTAAAGTTAATCGGTTGTACAAAGGGTGGAAGTAAAACCTAATGGCATTCCTTGCCCATGGCTATGGTCACAATTATCATACTATATAGCAAAAGGAATTCTATTACAAAGAAAATAGTACCCTCCTCCCGATGCAGTCAGGAAAAGAAAAAGTTTAATTTTGGTTTTTAAATTACAATATGTTTATGGATGAATCTCATTGATACTTTAGATAAATAATGGATCACACTATAAACTTTTATCAAATGTTCTGATGTAGATTTTTAGGTCTGAGAACCTTTTTTGTTTATTTCTAAATGACTACTAGCATGACTTGTTCAAGATTCACAATACTCTCTGTGTAATCTTTGTAGGTTCATGCAAAATTAATATTTTGATTGCAACTTCTGATTGATTTATATCTCTCAATCAGAATACTCGATAAATTACATATTTTGTTGTAATAAGCTATTACCTAAACACCCTATTGGGGTAAAATACATTTATAACCAGTGTTTGTATATCTTATTCCAGGTCAGGGAGTATGAGTTGAGGCGTGACAATTTCTCAGCCACTGGAAACTTTGGTTTTGGTATCCAGGAACACATTGACCTGGGTATAAAATATGATCCCTCAATCGGTATCTATGGTCTCGACTTCTATGTTGTGCTGGGCAGACCAGGTAAATGATTCCATTATTATTTTCTCTACTCTACAACCATACTATAACATCACACCTGAATTTTATGAAATATATAACCATTTTATTGATCAAGTGAAACATTACATAGTCCTAGATGTTTCTAATAATATGATGTAAATGTAACTGATATTAATTATCAAAAGTATTTCATAGCACATATGTTCAAGGGTGTTGTTAGGATAATATCACCACTCTGTAAATTATGTGCCATATTAACCTTAATCTCAGCAGAAAGATTGATTAGATTTTTTTTATTGGTCATTGTTGAGATTTTAAGACATTTGCTTGATTATTGTAATTATAGTGCTCTTTGTATAATGTAGTGAAAAACAAAATAGGCAAAAAATTGTCTATTGTTTTATAGAGACTTTGTGTAGACGAGAGATTTGTATAAAAAAGACAAAGGCACAAGTAACTTCTTTCCCTCCCTCCCTGGCTCCCTGTAACTCGAAAGTAGTATTGTTTTGTACTTCACCATACAGCTTCAATCAGGGTTGATAGAGGTATGGGTTAAACCCTATAGTAGTTTTTAAGTAATTTATAGGTTTTTAAATATATTCTTATGCACTAGAAATCATAAACAATTATGATGACCTATAAATCTCTGACACCTCCTATTTTTTGACAATATATTTGTGTAATATGTCCTCTGAAGCACATAATGCTTGTTAAAAATTGTCACAAGCGATCAGAACAGCTTCAGTGTTTCTCAACTCAATTCATTTGAAATTTGCAATGAAGGCTATAGAAAACACTAAAGGACTATTAATTAAGGCTTTAACAGTGACAGTACAATAAGTGTTTGATGAGTACCATAATAATTAAAATTTCTATTACTAATGGTAGTACATTACTGTCATCATCTTAGCTAGCTCCCTCACGGGCAGACAGAAAGCACAGAGTGCAAGGATATTTCCTTACAAATCTGACCAGCTTCTTCTACAATCATCTTCCTCGTCATTCATAGGCGCCAGTTTCCAAGACTGATTCCTCTTGTCAGCGGGTATTTGAACTTGATCTCGATCGGCACTTACATCCATGAACATAATGTGAATTAAAAACAAATGTCTTATAAACATTCTCTATTGTTTTCAGGTTTCAATGTAGCACACAGAAGACGTAAGACTGGCAAGGTTGGATTTCCCCACCGTCTGACCAAGGAAGATGCAATGAAGTGGTTCCAACAGAAGTATGATGGTATCATCCTTAACAGCAAAAAGTAAACTAAGTAATAAAAAATTATGACTAATGACTTAGTATTATTTCAAGTATATTATCAACCCCCAAATCCCCCAATTCCACTAATTTTATTAATTATTAAGGTACCTACTGTTAAATTTCTTGGCCAATTGTGATGAAATTTTATGAGTCTGTTTGAAGCCTGTTTGAAAACTACTTTATTTTTAGTAGGAAGAAATGTTTTACATGAGTGTCTAATTGAGATATTTAGGTTTTTTCATGGTTTACGCTAACTAAATGAACCATATACATCTCAATAATGTACAAGAAAATTGTGGTTCCTCAAAAGCCCGCAATAGCATGCATGTCTATTTCCAGTCGAGACTGCACCCATTTTTAATTTTAAATCTACTTATATTAGAAATGTAAAAGTAACTATTTGTCTGTCTGCTACCTTTTCAAGCCTAAACCACAACCAATTTTAATGAAATTTAGTACAGATAGAAGTGACCTTGGGAAAGGACATAGGCTACCTTTTATCGCGAAAACAGGGGTTGAAAATGCTAAAGTGGGGGATGAAACTTTCTATTTAGACAGTTCATAAAGAAATGAAAATAATCCTACCGTTTTTGAAATTCCGACCTACATGGGGATGATATCGGAGATGAAAATTAATATGGTAGACCCAAACTAATATGCTTACAGTAAAACCACAGCAATTTGTATCTTTATTATTTGCAATAAAAGTAACCTAGTAAATTTAAGCGCAGCCTAAAGTCAATATTTCAAGCGAACGTAGTCGCGAACAATAGTTAATTATTGTTAATAAAATATTGTGTTATTTATATAAAATCGCCACAATAGCCCGCGTTTTGACCTTTCCAACCCGGATCAGTACTGGGTATTACTTATAATATATTTGTAGGCATGTAATGGATTTATTGATATAATATTGTACAACTAAACCATACTGCTCAAGATAGACAATAGAAGTAAAAATTGTTGACATGGCAACCATTGACGGATACTTAGGACAGAGATAATTTATTTAATTGTATTTTCTTTAAATATATATAATGGCTGCAAATTTTGGAAGATATGAAAATGACGATGAAGATGTTCTGGCTCCAAAGGAGCCTCAGGTCACATCGCAAGATCCCAAAGAACGTAAAGCGGCAAGGGCTTTGCGCATCAAACGTAGGCAAGAAGCTATCAAAAGGTAAGGTTTTATGTAGAATGGGTACTTATAACGTTTCCTAGTAGTCTTCCAGAACCAAATTAATTGTTACAAATAATGCGGGATCTGTAGTTATGTAGGTTACCTAATGAAGATCAATCAACAGAGCCGAACAACCTTCAGAAGAGACATTCAAAGAAGAAGAGCCAGGACCCATAGAACAAGCGACCGCATCTGCTGCCGAAGAGCTACAGCGTCTCGCATTAGATGGAGCGGCGAAGGTTACTAACGTAAAGGTAACTACAGATGAACGGGAAGTTATCAGAAGAACTCTTTTCGCGGATAAAATGAAAGGTAAGAAATCAACGACATTCACCATTGCTTGGACAGTAACCATATCACCTAAATATCTTATTTTGTGTGGAGTCTACATAATACTTATAATGTTTCGTTAGGGTGTGTAATAAAAATGGGAAAAGTAGACTTAAAATACAATATCTAACCGTGACAATAACATATTTTATCATTTCTCCTACCATTAACAACTAACATTACAGATACATTAATATGTTTTAAATAGTTAGGAAGATTATTATTTCGATACTAGTATTTTAATTTAAAAGTGTCTATAGGCGACGGTGGCCACTTACCATCAGGTGGCCCGTCTGCCTGTTTGCTTAATTATATAAAAAAAATATTAATTATGGTAACTTAATACATATAGCAAAATAATTAATTATGTAACTTCAGACTCGCTTGAAAAGATCGAAAATGAAGCAATGGATGCCCAGCTCCAATACGATGCCATTTCAGCCAATTGGGATGCCATGTTAGAAATAAAAGATCCGTTAGACATTGATGCTGAAATTAAAGAACAGAAACGAAAATGTGACGATTTACTACATCAGAAAGATCAATTGATAGGTGAATTGAAACAGGATTTGAAACGAATGGATGAAGCCTATTATGAAGACTTAGAAAAACAAGTATTATGCCATTACATTACATTACATATTCTTTGATCTGCTACTGTGGCAAAGCTATGACTATTCCCTATATGACATACTTACACTTACATACATCTTTCAGGACAACGATATAAAGGAGTTATCTGACAGAATAGAAAAGCAGGTCACTATAATGCAACGAGCTTATGAAAAACAACTGTCTTTAATAGAACAGGCTATTAGTGTAGAAAGAGAAGCCATGGTAGATCACAATAATAAGCGCTGGGAAGCTCTCTATAAACAAAGAGACAAGGAGGAACTCGCGCATATGGATTACAAAACCGAACAGGTTTCTACAGTCAATTTACAATAGATTATATACATATATATGATGTTTCTATAATATTTTTGAAACAATTCATCTTTTTCTTCGACTTGCAGTTAGAGGAACACAAACAAGAAATCGAGGCGATAATGTGGGATCATCATGCTAAATTTCGGGAAGCTAAAATAGAACTGGAATCATTGATACAAGAGTTACAGAAGGAATTAGAAAAATTAAAAGCCACCTGCCTTATAAATACAGAAAAAATCGGCTACAACTATCAGGTTTTTTCACGGAAACGTAACATTTCTAACATACCAATGGCTCGCGACTTCTACCTTAACTTTATTATCTTGTACTCCAGGTTCTCAAGAAAAGAGAAGAAGAAAATGTTTTCGTCCGTTCTCAACAGAAGCGTAAATTGAACAAAATGTCAGATGTGGCTAATAAGTTGCGTTCGAAAATACGGAAAGCGGCCGAAGATGGCGCTATCGAAGAAATCAAAGCTGACGCTGAGATTGTCAAATTGATGCAGGCTATGGATGATTTAGAAAAGAAGTCTTATCATTTTTCACACGTCAATAATTACAAGTTTTGTCAAGTGTGGCGCATGTCTGCAGCTCGGTGTATGGGATTGTCGCGTCAATTGCGACAAGCTGAAGTGGCGCTTCACGCTCACATTCTGGCCGAGCCGCCGCCGCAACCGCCACCTCCGCCTCCCAAGAGCCCTTTGACAAAATACGGTAATAGAATTGTCCATTGTAAAATATATCGATTCTATAGAGATATAGAGTTTAACCTTAACTTTCATCCTACATCCAGAGCTTGAAGATGCTACCAAAAATTCCACAAACACCCGAGAGGTTTGTTCCCCAGAAAAATCCAAGAATCAACCTGATCAAGAAGCCAAAGATAAACTGGTATGTAAAATTAAATTAGTATCCTTACTTTCCTATTGCATATAATTTAACTTGTAGCCTGGACTTGGTGGCAATTTTTCTATATCATATTTTGTCATTTCGGCCATTAATTTAGTTATTTTTACTGGCAAACGTGGTAGATACGTGAAGTAGCCATTATAATTACCTAACAGTTCGGACACGTTCGGGGATGCTAAAATTTTCAGATAAATGGGTTGGTCTCAAGACCTTATCGCTATCATCATCGTCAGCCTATTCTAGTTCACTGCTGGACATAAGCCTCCCCTAAAGTGTGCCAATGTGACCTGCCCTCGCCTTCTTTCGGCTTTTTGCAGATCGTCATTCCACCTAGCCACTTCTCATCGCTATATATTTCCCTAATTGTAGGCAAGGCTCGGCACCTACAGCAGTGGGATTTTAAATGCATCAAAATATTCCAATATCTGTATTATTTTATTTAAACTTTGTGTTTTAGGTCCGCCATATTCTGCAACTTGTTGCCGATAATACAGGCTTCTTAGTGGAGGACCGTTTATTAAAACTGATAGAAAAATACCAACTAACTTCCAGAAATTTATGTACACTGGACTCCATTTTCATGGTTTGTATTCGCTATTAGCTTGCGTGTCATTATCTGTAAACTTTTTATTATATTAGAAAAAGGAAGAATTAGAAAAACTTATTACATAAGTTATATTCTATTCCAGGCTTTAGAAATTCAAGCTGAAGAACATATAGAATTACTTTGCAAAATATTTTTAAATTACGCTTTTTGTCCGATATGTGTTGGTATGGAAATGACTTCCGAATTTTTGGAGTCACCGATACCTGGCGTAAGTATTTAAGTTATGAAACATTTTCTAGGTTGCTGCACATTATTGAAAGAATTGCTTGATAATGTTAGATACAATTTAATCAATATTTATGTTATTGTTGTCTTTAGGTTCCATCGCAGGATGAATCACATCACGTCAGTATTAGCATAAAAGGACCTCGAGGTGTCGTTTATTCGTAACCTATTGATTAGTGAATGAATGAAAATTTGAATGCTTTGCTGTCTCTATATTTTCCTTTACCAGGGGATCGTTCATCAGTCAAAGCACGCTCCAGCATAGCGAGAAGTATATCGGCCAGCACGTCCCGTTCTGTCCACGTAGGCTTTAGGTACCTGAACCTACATTTTCTGTTCTGTTCTGTTCTGTTTTGTTGTAATGAAAATAACAGTGTCCTGGTTGCGAATGTTGAATAGACAGATTCTTACTGCGCTGATATTTTAGGGGGCAACAAGATCTATCGCCTGCGGATCAGATGCTGATGACGGAGGCGGAGCAAATTATGCAGAAATGTGGCGCGCCGCGAGGTGGTATCATTGTTGTAATAAAATAGGTAATTCAATTACTTCAAAACACCGACGATAACGGTGTGGATATTGAAACTTTATATTTGTTCCTTCTAAGAAATCGCAATAGCACCAGATGCTCCATCGGAGACGGGCGGTTCAGCGTCCACAAAGAGAACATGTGGCCGCGGGGTCACTGTCGCCTCGCAACCAACCTTGGTCTCTCATAAGAAACAAAGCCCCTTCTTATGCCCCGGTCAGTGGAATCTATTCACAATTTCACCTCTTCATCCGTGCAGTAAAGTTATATTTTATGATGTTTTAGTCTTCATCGTGTTTTTATTGAAATTATTGGTATGAGCTTATTTTATGATGTGGTTACTGAATGTTAATTGTACGTGTCGGTTAGGTATTTACCTAGAGAAACAGTTGTTATTAAGTATTTCACGTTCGCAGTTGGACATAATTTGGAAATAGAACCGATGCAAGTGTTAACGGCGTTGAGTGAATTTATGTCGGTGTTTGTCCCGCCAGACAAAAAGAGGCTGTACGATATATTGTAAGTTTTCATTTCAACAATAAATTATTATGAAGTTTTTAGGGACAGACAATTCCGCTATATAAATACCTGGTTACTTTAAAAATCAATACATTGCTTCATAACTTTGTAACAACTTCGTGTCTAATGTACCTACATGCATTTCATATTATTCACTGTTTTTGTATGATATTCGCACAGGGATAGCGTTAAGCCACCAGATTTTAGTACACCCTCCCGAAAACTCTGTCCAGAAGAAATAGATCAATATTGGACACTTTGGAAGAGCGTGTTTCCTGCGGAAAAGGATCGCTTCTGGAACGGTCTTTTAACCGGCTTAAACAATTATTTACCATTACTGCAAGGTAAAATTGTATATATCTTTATTTCTACATACTTTTTTAACATTTCGCTGTCCTGATTGTTATTTTACACCATTCTCCATTATTATATTAAATAGTTAACTCGCTATTGAATGCACTCTATTATTGCACAGTTTTGACGAACTCAACTTCATATTTTTACTAGGTACCTTACGCCTTTAGTTGCGCCAATTCTAAGTAATCGACATTATAAAACGATACAAAGTACATTATTTATTGTACAAATAATATATAGATAATATTTTCATGTAATTAATTACTATTAGACATTAAAAACGACGAATTTTTTGAAAATACATATGTTGTATGATCGCATATTTGTTGTAAACAGAGCGCGAACGCCTTCACGAAGAAGTGTGCCAGTTGCGGCAACGGAACTCGGCGTTGCGAAGATTAGTGCGCGGCGCATTGCCCAACCTGGCCACCAGCGCGCCGCGCCACGCGCGCTCTCGGGCCTCGCTGCCATTTGCCGCCCCAGTGCCCGACGACGCTGCCCCGCCATTTGCTAGATTACCGCCCATATAATTGGCCTTATTATTGAAATTAAAAAACTACAGTACATTATGTCAATCCTTGCAATTTACATCGAGTAAAAAATACAACGGATTAATTAAAACGAATGATTATCTTTGAACGTACGAATTCGTTCGACCGAATGATTACTTTTAAAAAAATTACACTTCATCTTTGTCATTAAATGTAACGTTTGTTTGTTGATTAATTAATGCTTGCCGGTTTCAAAGAAGGATAAAGCAACAAAATATTTTTTTTAGTTTTGTTAATTTCTATCTGAAGTCAACATTGCGTATCGACTTATCTATTAGAACAGCTAACACTAATTGAAACATATATTAACGAACTTATTTTAAAAACTGATTGCTAATAGACAAGTCTTAAAGATACCGTATTTATATATTTCACAGCCTTTTAATGCGCAATAAATTTATTTTACTTGCTGCATGAAATTTTATTATTTTCACCTTGTGAATATTGGTGCAGAATTGTAGACGACGCCGACGACGACGTAGGTAGTTAGGGCAAAGTCAAATTATAGATTTCAGAGTACCTAGTGCAAGTTTTCTTCGATACTGTCTCCGAACCCGTAAACTACAATTTGTATGGAATTGAAACAGCGCCTACTAGTGTCAGTAATGGGAAACTAATTTT
>DWUN01004312.1:0-10931 GCA_018249975.1 Passova gellias
CCAGCAGTACCCAACCCGGGATTTGAACCCAGGACCTCCCGATCGGCAGTCGCGCTAGCAACCGCACGACCAACGAATTATAAATATTAACCAAATTGTTGGCAATGAAACAAATGTTACAAGTTTTCAAGGTGGCAGTACTTAAATTACCACAATCTTGAGAGTATAATTTTATGGCAACTGGACAGATGGATCACTTACTGTAACATGCTTGTTGCCTTATATTTTTAATTAACTTCTTAGATTTATTACATACAAACATTGAATGATCTGCTGTTCAAGAATGCTCGTACAAATACAAAGTCTCTTGAGCTTCATAATAATAATAACTTTTCTTTCCTCTACAAAATCAGTATAAGATGGTTGTTTTGCATTCTGATACATGGTCCAAAATATCAAATAATTATCCAGTGACTAAAGTCTTGCTTGCTCATAGATATAAAAATTGTGCGTTATTACAGAAATATACAAACCATGATTAGATACTACGCAATGTAATGATTTAAACAGAAAAATATACCGTTTTATTGACGGTATACTGTGATTTGATATTTTGCCCGCCTGTTTACGTAGGAGTTAATGACTAAGTTTGTAACATCTAATTTTATGTGCCTAAATCCAGCGAATAAAGCATATTGTATTTGTATTTTTGTTTTTATATGTACATGTATTTGTATTTGTACCTTTTAAAAGATTTTTATCGTCGCGTGACTTAAAGACATGGTCAAGTCAGAACTTTTCAAAACAAAATTTTTATATCAAGGATTCATAAATCACAGTCTATATGGGAATCGTAGTGCCAACCGTAAAATGACCCCAGTTTTGACGAACTCGAAACGTAACGTCCCAAAAAAATGCAACAAAAAATGACAATCTCAACCCAGTGCTGGGACTGTTGAAGCTTGAAAGTATCGACCGCAAGGTGATTTTTAATTTTGGAACACATCGAAACGAAAAATTAAAACGTTTTATTTAAAACTAAAACATCGTAAAGGGTAGTTATTAAGTTAAAAAATGTTTCGCTAAGCTGTATAATATAGAACATAGTGTGTTCCAAATTCAAATTTAAATATTTCTCATTATAACTGACATTCTAAAAATTTAAATTACAATCATGTGTTCATTATGAAATGGTGTGATGCAACACTTAAATATTATGTAAATGTATTTCACTTTGGAAGCATAAAAAATAAATAAAAATATATGTATGTATGTACATATATTGGCGCTTATTTTGTGAGATCGCCGTTTACCTAATTCACCTATTGCTATAGCTTTTATTTTATATTTGACATTATAAAGTTTTGTAAGTTTTGTTACTATATATTAGTGACAAAAATTCGATAGTTAAATGGAATATTTGGAGTTAAAAGAAGTACCGTTATATCAGTTTCGCATTAACATTCGGCCACATTTTACATAAATCATTTCAAGTGGCTTGAGTTGTGGATTTAAGGCCCTTATTTGTTATTTATTTTTATGTACTTAAGGATTTGGGTAATATGATAATGATGTTATGAGTATATCACTCAAAATGACGATCTCTATTTTCACAGTGAAATGTTTTAAAATTAGATATGCAAAGAGTTATTACAACTCACTTAATAAATTATATTTAACAAAATAAAATCAATATAACATATTAAAGATTATCCGATTGAAATTTTTATTTTAAATTATTATTAAGAACAATATGTCAGAACATGGCATTGTAAGTTAGAAATTAATAAACTATAACATATTTCCCTTAATATTGTAAGTAATCAGTTATTCATATGAAAACAGAACGTTTATATCAACATACATATATGTATGTACGTCTTAAAACATACGTATAAAATATCTATCTACTAGTCTCAATGATTATAATAGTCTCGACTTAAAAACGAACAAAAAGCGTGATTTTTTACAAGACGTCCTGCTCATTAGCGTACGAAACATGTGTCGCTGATAATATCGGGGCACTGCGGTCATTAAAAACAATATTTATAGAACACAGCCAAATAAATATAAAACACAGAACCCAATATAACGGTAGAGGGCTCCTCGTATGTCATCTGAATTCAGGTAAAGCGACTTTCTATGTCGTGCACGAAACGGCATCGGCAATTAAATCCGTGAAATTTCTACGTGGTTCGAAAAAACCTTAGCTTTGTGTACACGGACTTATCAATGATTGTTCTCTGTGGTTACACCCTAATATTTTTATACAATTTTTCATATTTACAATACTGAATTGTACATCGTTCTAGTTCAGATATATGATAGTCGATGCTTAATTATAAGAGTATTATTAAATACATATAATAAAATTGATTTTAAACGTAGTTCTATTTTTCATAAACTCCTTCCGTCCGATCCGAGAGATCAATAAGTCGATGCTATGGTTTCTTTAATATCTCGTTGGATGGATTTATCGAAAAAAGGTTGAAAAATAGTGGACAATATGAACCCGGGTCCATCACCGGAGGGTCTATCAAAAGGAGATCAGATCGATAAAGACCAACAATACCTGTGGGCGTTCAGAAACAGCTACCATAAAAAAAGCCAAGAAACACGAAACGTGGAATTATTCGCATCGTTTCCTTTGAGATTTTATAAAAACACCTTTTTTGTTGCAAAAAAAGCATAAATGAGGGTAGGAGGTGAAAAAATCCGTGGACAAAGGCCGGTGCACAAAGAGCTTTTTAATACAGCTTTTTCTAATGACCGAGTGAGTTTTTTTTAACGTTCTTAGCACATATGCCTCGCGTTGTATACAACTGTGTGTGAATACGATCAGCAGTTACACACGGGGAATATTAAAGTGAGCTTTCTAAATAAACTTTTATACTTACTACAAAATTAAAACAAGGTAGGCTATTGTCCAAAATCATGTAAGATTTTCAGAAATGTTAGTTATTAATAAGAGAAACGAAATCAAGTTTTTCCGACACTTTTATTGGTCTCCTCTCATAGTGAAGGGGTTTTAGGGTTCCGTCTACCACGCTGACCAAGTGCTAATTGACAGACTTCACACACCTCAGAAACATTATACATTTTATAACATGCTCTAAGTGTTTCCTCAAGATGCATTCCATTACCGTTATCATTGATATCCAAAATTTTAAGATATAAAACACACGTGACAAGTCAGTGTTGCGTGCCAGCATATGCACCCAGATAATCCGGAAGGACAGACTAAAGTTCAAATCACGAGGCTATCAGTGCTGTACAAAGTGCAACTACAAAATATTAAAGTTCTACTATCCAACAAAGTACATATAAAAGCGTCTTGAAACTGAAAAATATTCCACGGAAAAAAAAAGGAAAATTTATTTCACAGACAATCCAAGATATATTATATTGTTAGATAATGTTGATGGTTAAACATTATCACACATCGCGCGTTATTAAAACAAAGAGAGCCCACGCGCCCGTAACCACAAATTAAAGTACAGTCAGTCACAAAATCAACTGACGGCATTTGTGAAGCGTAGCGTGTCGCAAGCGCAGCGCCGAACCGCGGCCTGCGATGAACACAATAATTTGAGTTCGGCCTAGTGTAGCCATGGGTTATACTAAATGTGGGATAAAAACAGGACTAGAATAAATTTTATTTCGATTTTCAGAACAACAATAGCAGATTTCCGATAATTTCTGACAAAAAACAGTAATTTGACTGGCCAGCGAGTCCAATGGTATAAAACCGTGGCTAATGATTTGTGGGTTGCGGCAAGGATTCCCACCCAAGACAAATGTTAGCACAATTAGTTAATATCTGAGGACAATTTTACACACGGCTGATTCCAAATTAGGCAATTGAATGCCTTTGTTATGGTAACCGGATAGCTGATAAACATACATTCATACATACATACATACACACGATATAATACCTACTTATATACATATTTCTATTACGACCACACACAGAACAAACAAATCCGCTCAACACTCAAAAGTTTGTTCTGTGTGGGAGCTCGAGCTCCGGTTTTTGCAGACAGGGAATCTAACCACACGAGCACAACATTGTTGTCCCAAGATATTTACACTATATTCCTGAGAGTACTTTTAGTGTAGCCACCTTAGCGAAGCAGGGTGGAGCGACAGATTGTGCGCGTCCGCTAATGACAGGCCGCGGCGCGTGTGTCCAGCGCGCTCATTCAATGCAAATCCACCCGCGCGAGTTGTTAGACAACACTGTACGAACGCGGACAAGAAACGAGTTGTTAATTTGAATAAGGCGGCTCGTGGATCGAATGGCTCGAGATGGGTTTGTCGTTTTCTCTTCACATGTACCTCGGCGTGAGCTATGTCGTAAAGGACACGGATTGAATTTTTTGATCCTTTCATTTACATGCTACATATTAATGGTATATTTACGAGTAAATTATCACTTGGTATCATTTTAATTCAATAACCATTATTTGTTGCATTATTTAATATTTAATTCATCGACCTGTTTTCATATGAAACGTTCATATGCTGGTAATATAATGGTAATTGATATGATGAGCTCATAAAATCAATTAAATTTCAAATATGTTTCATTTTTTAAATTTGTACGCTGTAAAAGGCAAAATATGGCTTGAACAATCCAGTAACATCTTTATACGAATATGTACCCATATTTAGGCAAACAAACGTCTTTGCGCTTATCTTAAAATTGGGTTGAAATAAATCATTCTCTAGTACAAGTATAGTATAAGTTACATGTGTAGTGCCAGTTCTATATCGTAACCTATTCTACGGTTATTCTCTGCACCACACAATGACCCTTTCGCGTTGACAGCCCGCCGGCCCACGCGAGGAGGCTAATCACACCTATCTCAGCCGCGGTGCGATGGTGCCAGGCTTAAGAGGCAAATTGTAGGATAAAGTACAGGTTACTCGTACGATTGTAATTAAACGTATATTTTTTAATGTTAAGTGATATAAGTAAGCAATGCTAGCGTGGCTTCGAAATTCAGCATTCCATTCTGGGGGTCTGGGTGTAATCCTGGCAAGCATGTCTGACTTGTTACGTGCAGTTTATAACAAACAATTTGAATATCACATGCCGTAACGGTGACGGAAAACATCGTGAGGAAAAAGGCGTCTAAGGAGACATCATGTTATAAAGCATGTAATATTTTCTGAATTATATGAAGTCTGCCAATCCGCACTTGGCCAGCATGGCAGATAATGCATTGATACCCACTCACGATGAGAAGAGATCCGGTTCAGCAGTAGACCAACAAAATGGTGGAAAACAAAATTTAACATTAAGTGTGAACTGTCTAGGGTCTTTTAAAAAATCAAATAATCATCCTGCTCACGCCTTTACAGTATGTGTAAATTTAATAATAGTTATAGTTTTTAAAGTTAACTTTAAGTTAAACTATACGATTCTCCTGTTAGTGTAGGTACAGTAATGCACAAAAATAAATTGTGTTATAATGTGCAATAAGTCGGATAAAGATTAGCCGGAATAAAAAGACAGACAGACAGACAGACATGAATTAAAAAAAGATACGTAAATACGTAACATCACGCCTGTAATCCCCGAAGGGGTAGGCAGAGGGGTGTAGTACACCCCCACATTTCACCAGTTACGTTTAAGTCCTAAGCTAAGCCTAAAAAAAGATATTTTGTTATATGTATACATATGCATTTAGAAAAAGCGGTTATTTTAATATCAAAAACAGACAGTGGGCGGTGGAACATAACTCATAAGAATCTGACTTTCTCAGTAAATATCGTCAATCTGTCCACTCTACCGTATACAACGTCCATTCATACATATTGGGATTGCTTTTTTTTATTACAATTGAACTGTTGCGAGTGGGCAGGCGTTTTGTTTTATTGCCTCAAATGTATTCGTCGGGTAATCGCTTTATCGTTTTATCAATTCGAATGAATGTCGAGCGTAAAACTACCGATTTATCAATGGTCACTTAAGTCGTTTACCGGTTTTTATAATAAACGAGCTTGCAGTGTATTGGAACAGATCAACAATTGGGCTTATTAATGAATCGGTATTGTTACTGTGGAATACCGATGTTTTTACCTTTTTGTAATAGAAGCAGTGTAGTCAGTTTTTTATATATTTTTCTCTCCGTCACAATTTTAATAAAAATTACCGTATAATGTTTTATTGATATTCAAATTAATTTGATATTCATAATGGACAATTTAAAACTGAATGAAAACAAAAGGTTTTTTTAATAACAAAAGAATTACAAATATTGAATACTTCGCATATAATAAAGATGAAAATTTATTTATTATACCATATTTCCAATTCACAAACACAGCACCTCATGCAGGCATATTACTTGTCGGGTGGACACATACAACTATTGTGAAAGGCTGTTTAAAAATTTAAATTGAAGCAAAGTCCACACTGGCCAGTATGCTAATAAGTACAATATGAAATGTCAAGCTCCTCAACTTTGTTATGTTGATGACTGTACCATTCTGTTACCACACCCTTTGTGACAAGAGCGAGCTTTCAAAACGTTCAGTCGGTCATTCGTTCGCTCATTCGTTCAATTATAATAATTTTTATTATAATTAAATGAATGCGTAATTTTTATTATGCGTAATTTATTGTAGTAAATATGATTAATGTTTTAATTAGATATTAGGTTACAAAAACTACCTCTATACATTTTGTAAATTAAAAATAATTTGGGCATAGTTTGTGTCATTCAGAAACTAGTTATCGTCATTTATGGGCGATCGTTTCTTGTTTAATAAAACGTATAAGATTAAAATAAAACGGTATTATTTTTAACCATATTGTTGTTCTACTGTTGGACACATCTCTCCATATTGAGAAGGACAAAGTAAGCTAAGCTAAGCTAAGTAATTTGGTACAAGGACAACCTATTAACAGAACCATAATATAAATATTACCGGTAGAAATTTTCTCGATTACACAAAAACTCGAACGAGTCGCAAGTAAGAACTAATTTAATTTACATTTAAGTTTAGAACTCGACTCAACTATATTCAAGTAGGTAGTATTTAATGAAACAAAACAGTCTTCTAACCTACGCTTTCAGTGGGCAGACGCGAAGTGTTGCTCGTGTAGCAACGAGCCATCTCTCTTCATCATTCACGGCTCCCATTAATTAAACGCCATTTACCACTCATTATAAATAGACAAAACCAATTATATCTTTCACAACACAACGTTTAATGGACTTATGATTTATATCGTTTTTTGTTTCAGCCGACTGAGGTGTCTTGCGCTACTTTGCGTAACACATCCAATATGACGATTTGCATTATGGCTTACTACTTAAGATTTCATAAGAAGTAGTTCGCTCATCTCTTTTATATATCGTTATAGTTATGAAAATATAATCACAGTATTTTTCATGTCTACATATACATAAATGTAAAGGGATTTTAATGCTCATAAAACTCATTCTAATTCATTAAATGAAGCCACTGCTTAGTAACCAACTGCTGTCGCGCTGCCAGAATACGAACAGGTGAAACGCTTACCAGAACCTAAATGCTTAATCCCGCACATGCCGACCGCAAAGCTCACGGTTTCGTGTCCAAAAAGCTTTCGCGCTTAATAATAATCGCGGGGACATATGGCTAATGAGTTTATAAACGTCCGCAAACGTTCGGACTTAATAAATGGCCGATTAGCGTCAGTGGCCGCATAAAATAAGGCTTTACAGGCCCACCGTCTTCGTTATTCGTATACATATTTGTAGATGGCGATAAAATACAAACGTAATTTTGTAAAATATGTGAAATTGTGATATAAACAGAAACTGCATTACGGAGACCGTTAAACAATGAAAACAATATGGTCCAGGTCTTCAGTAGTTGCAATGGAGAGCCTGTCCAGCATTTGGATAAAAAAAGGGTTGCAGTCAGTAAAAATTAGGTTATATTATACGTCCTGTGGAACTCAAATTACTTTCATAACTACCAGAGCTATATATTACACATTTTTATTTGAGTAAACAAATACTTCGCAGACCATAATTACATTTTATTATTATTGCGATGGATAACAGATGGTGGATTATAGTAAATCACTATGGTGTTGTTATGTCTTAAGTTTCGCATCGCCCCGGCAGGCTGTCAAGGCCGCCGTCTGCTTGATAACTCTATTGACAATGCACCACACATACCCAATGTCCGAGGATAATTTGGCTTTATGCGATCTCAATGGAATAGAGTTGCATTCGGACTAAATTAAATTGTATGCAATTTTTGAACATCTATATTCATATTAATATTTGTTTGGAGTTATATTGATATTATTTATTATATGTATTATAATACAACAAACACCTACACGCATATTTATTGACTGTCATTTATTTTTTAGTATTAACTATATAATTTAAATCCGTTATTGGCCTAAAGTGAAAAATATAAGTTAAGTGTAAGTTGTACGTAAGGCTGTGGATTTATATAAATAAATCGACTTTAACTGGTTTATAGAGCCAACGAGCGTAGGGTCAATATGCAGGTTTATCGAAAGATTACCTAAATTTTAAGTTTATTGTCGTTTTAACTGTTTCTATAAAAAATATCATATTGAGTGGTAAGCGTCAGTTTACAGATTCACTTTGATAAAGAAACATCCGAGCAAGCGCGAGCGCCTCTAGCGCTAGTGTTCCGTACATAATATTAGTGCCTTTTGCAGTAACAATAATATGAAGCATTGAAATGTGCTTTACGATGGCCAAATTTGTTTTATTTTATATGAAATTTAAAACTACAAAAATATTGGTAATATTTTCGAATAACTTCACACACGGCTATTTCATTGTCAATTAAGCAAATGTTGTGGTAACCAGAGACCAGATAAACTCTATCTAAATTTTTCAAGACGGTGCTCATCAGAGAAAAACTTGTTCTAGCCGGGAATCGAATCCACTACCTCCGCCAGTTAGCGCTGATAATCGTTAGACTTACGAGCCAGGCGAAGTTAGACTCCTTGTAAGACAATCCTCTGACAGGGTCTCTAGTATATTTCTTATGAGAATATAATATTTATCGCTTAAAACAACACATTGTTTATTATGTAACGGACAATACAACTTTGACTTACTTTGAGATGACGTTACTTTACTTACGTTACGTTACTTTTACAGAACATTTACAATTTAAGACTGTACCGAGATTACAGGCGCTTTATAAATCGTATGTATACAGTTTGTAAATAAGAATTTAGGTAATAAATGTTCATAAGAGTAGATAGCCAGAAAGTGTCCGGTCCATACCTAGTAGAAACCCTTAGTATCTGCCTAACCCTATAGGAAATAGGCCGAAATGTACACGAATTGCACGAGTACGGAACACCAAATGATACATCAGATGAAATGCACATATCAATGCATCTAATCACTTTAAGTTTCCGATATGGACGCATTTGCTAATGGCGGATCGACATGTAAGCAGGAGCGGCGTATGGACGGGATGAATGGCTGGCGAGTGCAGCCGGATGCAGGTCAGTGCAGTTCTTTTTACAGAAAAAAAACTTCAAACGGATTTTTAATCATCAAATGGGAGTACTGATGATTACTGATTGATTTTTATAATTCGACGTGTCAAAGACTTTCATATATAGATACGGATTGTATTTTGTATATATTTATGAGTGATATATATGAAATCATACATATTAAGAGTCACATTCCTATAGTCCTATTAGAGGTGCCATTAGTCCTATTTCTAAATAATCCTATCACAAGCCGAACCGATAACACTACGAGCCGCTTTCTTACAGACCTATTCGATGTTGCTATTTAATCCTATTCTTCTTTATATAGTCCTATCGCTAACTTAACCAATTTACACTACAAATCGCATTCCTATAGTCTTCCTAGATATTGCTATTTAGTGCTATTCCTATTTCTACAGTCCTATTGATGACTTAGGAAATTTACACCACGAGTCGCATTCCTATGGTCTTTTAAGGGTCAGATGTCCATACGCAGCGGCGGCTGCTTATGACAAATGGTAAGGAGACTAGCTAATACATTTGTGAGGTACAACGGACGGAGCAGCCCAAATCTTTCCTCAATCTCATTAACGCAAGCGATGGTCCACATTTATTGTGTCCGTCCCTCGCTCCGTCCAGTTTGGCTACTACGCCGGTGACGAGCGCGCTGGCCGATCGATAGAAATATTTTATTAGACGCTAGGTTTTGTCTGCGACTTCGTCCGCGTGGAAAAGTGACTGAGCAGCATTTTTTTACCTATGATAATTTTATTGCAAATAATGAGATACAAACGGCTCCACGTTTTAGTGCATAGTTTTCGAGCCTATTCGTTACATACATACACATACGCACACATATACATATCTTTCCTCCTTATAATATTAGTATAGACTAGGTTCGGATCCCCGTTTTGCTTATCGAGGATCAATATCATATTTAGCTACGTATGGGATATCTTACGTATAATCATATCTGGGGACAATGGCACACGCAGTAATACCGCGGGGCGAAGCTCGTACAGAATATCCAGTTCTATTCCGTAAATATTATATTCTAGTATTCGGCGATTTCGTAAGCAGCTCAAAGTGTGCCCTGAGATGTGACAGGCGTAAAGAACGTGCGACGTATCGCGACGTCCCGAAGGACACTCGGTACTTCGCCCTCCACAAAGGGCGAAGGCGGACAGGGGGGTGAGGAAAAACACGTACTTTTCACTACAGCCTTATTATTAACGACATGAGATGCATACTATTTCAAGTGGTAGGTGATAAAATGTATACTCTATGTACAGGGAATCAGTTGTTATAACACTATAAACACATTTTTATAACAACTGACCGTTTGAAGGGTTTAAAGGGTCTGGGTCCACGAGTATGCTAGAGACCTCGGTCCTCAAGAATAGAAATCTAACGTAACATCACGCCTGTAATCCCCGAAGGGGTAGGCAGAGGAGTGTAGTACACCCCCACATTTCACCAGTTA
>DWUN01004313.1:0-10930 GCA_018249975.1 Passova gellias
GTTAATCATAAGATACGGTAACATGCTATTAAATATATCGCGATAAAAGGTAGCCTATATCCTTTCCCAAGGTCAGGTCTATTTCTGCACCAAATTTCATTAAAGTTTGGCTATAGCGGTTTAGGCGTGAAAGCGTAGCAGACAAACAGACAGACAGAGTTACTTTCACAGTTACGGATTTATGAAAATTTATACAACCATCAATGTCGTCTGCCCGTTCGGGTCGGTCATTCCGTAAGCAAGCCGCACGCGCACACCGCGCGGCCCGTCCGCCGCTCACGCGTAGTTTTAAATCTGTGATATCTCCTAAAGCAGTGTTTCCCAACCTTTTTTAGGCCATACCCTACCGTAAAATTTCTAAAATTTTTATGCCCCCCCATACATAATTTTTAACCTTTAAAAATTGTTTTGTTCTATTAAGAAATATAAATGGGCATTTTTAAATTGCCCCCCTTAACTATCAAATTGCCCCCATGTGGGGCGTGGGCTCCACGTTGGGAAACACTGTCCTAAAGTATTTATCATAATGATGTACTGTAAATTTCAGTTTCAATCTAGATAAAATGCCAAAGGTGACTATTATATTTATATTGATAAGGATTAATAAGAAATTGAACTAATTACAGTAACAGTAACTCGATGAATTTAAATATAAATTAAATATATTAAAATGATTACTGTGGCTAAACGTTAAGAGATAAACATATACCATCGAGGACTCTTTTATAGGTTTTCTAAAGGACAATGTTTTTGTGGAACATTGTTTTCATGTATCTTATAAGGTTGAGTCAACGCACGCCATGTAAGCATTCAGGAAGCCCGCTTTCGGCGAACTTTTCGTCAAACAATGAAAAACTATAAAAAAATTGGGAGAAAAAAGAAAAAGTAGCCTATAACGATTTCGAGACTCTCAAGTATATCTATATGAATTTTCACCACAATCGGTTCAGCGATTTGACCGTGATGTGGTCACAGACAGACAGAGTTACTTTCACTTTTATAATATTAAGTATGGATAATTAAAAATTAAAATTCGGATCCGACACCAGACAAATGGGAACCAGGTCTTAGGTCTGACTCTTCTAGTTCTCTAGCTTATGTTGTTATCAATTTCAAGACTGACGAATTGACATTGGCGCCCATTTAGATCTCGTCGAAATCAACAAGCAAGGCATATATCGTAATATTGAAGTTGGCTGTCATTTCACATTTATAGTTTTGATGGGATACTAATTACTCGGACACCGAAATAATAATGTCTCTGCAACTAAACGGATTTTACAAAAAACTACGAAGATTCATAAAACGTTACTTATGCGGCTTTACGGGTAACGGCGATCACCTGGCGGTTGTCGAGCGCCTCCTCCGCGGGGCCCGCCTCCTCCAGCAGCAGGTCCGTCATGCACTCCCAGTCCTTCATCATGGGATTGGACTCGATCAACGAGTCCACCAGGTAGGCGCCGTGCTCGTGCAGCTGCGAACGGCGCACGGTGTCTACGGTGAGGAAGGTCGTTTACGAGCGGGGAGGGTGAGGCGTGCGGGGCGCGGCGGTACCTCGGACTCGATGAAGAATTGCACGAGATCGCGGACGAGCGAGGAGCCGCGGGGGCGCAGGCGGCCGCGGCGCGAGCGCGCGGGCTCGGGCTGCGCCTCGGCGCGGAACAGCCGCACGTTGAGGAACTCGCCCGCCGCCGCCGCCACGGCGCGCCACGACGAATACACCAGCTCGTACACCATCTCGCAGTCCTTGTCCGTCAGCACGTCCGGGTGCATCCTGCGGGCCACCGACGATCTCAACGTCTGGAAATATTCCGCTGCCGGGCGGCTTCTCTCATGGCGACGCGGCTCTCGGCGACATATAAAAAATTGTCAATTTAGGTCCAAACGTGTATTGGAAATTTTTCATTCATAAACCATCCTTTACTGTTCTCGAGTAAACGTAGCGTTAAAGGAGGCCGAATATATTATAGTTTAAATCATAGTCTTCATTTACGAAGTACCCTTGGGCCGCCCCGATATGCCCGAGATATAATAGTAAAGAAGCTCACTTCAATATAGCCGTTACGAGTTTGACGGCGTGCACGGCCACCTCGGTCTCCTTGTCCAGCGCCATGGACACGATGCGATCCTTGAACTTGGACGTGAACAGTTCCAACTTGCTCTTCAGCTCCTCGCATTCGTACAGCGGCTGCAAGGCTTGAAGACAACGCAGGCGCACTTCCCCGACCTGAATAAAACGAGAAAACTCACGCGGGGATCTTCTCGTTCGACGTTTAACCGCCTCTAAGAACTAGCTTTCAAATAAAAACATGAAAATGGAAAAAAAAATCTTTATGGCTACGCAGCTAGTATTAAAATAAGAAGTAAAAAAACAAAGACAGAAAAACACACTAACTGATAACCAAAAGTGGCGAAAAGAAATGCCTCGGCGTCCGTCCACGCGAGCCCGCGACCGGCGCGCCCCGGGAGTGCTCCCGGCCGCCGTAGACGTCGTTCTTTAGTTTGTAATTGTCAACGAAGCGAAGGTCTCGGACTTTATTACACGGAAGAAATTTTTACAGCTGCATCATCGGTTGGCACGGTTTGTTGGTTCGTGGAATTGTTCGATTACTGCTAAGTTCAATGCGTAATCGAATTCCCGCGGATGCCGTTCCGAGAACGCCGTGGAGCCGAAGGGCGGGGTCGAGAGAAGCGACGCGTGTAGGCCGAGCTCCCGTGGCGCACGTGCCGTGTTCATTCATAAAATATGAACATATACTGACTGAGCTAATTTTAGGAAATCCCAAAGTCCCGTTACCGATGAATACTAAGGGACAGTATTGTTAAAACCTATAACTAAATAAAGTAACGAACGGTAACAGAGCCATCACTCGAGTCACATTCGAGATGCGTCGTTTCGATGGTCGGGCGCAGTCCGCCGCTGCTCCACTCTACACTATTACCAAAACAAAACAGAAGGTTTCTAAGAGCTCACCTTGTCGTGCAAAGTCCAGCCGATGTACTTCAGATAGAGGTCATCGAGGAAGTGTGCCGGGAATTTCTCCATCCAAATGCCTATCTCGGCCATGGTGATGGCTCGTATGTCCGGCAATGTGTCCCTGCACAGTAATGTACATGTTAAATTCGCTAATATGTCGCATGCCAGTGGGAGGTGTTCGAACGGTGAACGAAACGGGAAGCGCGGCGCACCTGTAGCGATGCACGAACACGGACTTGAACATGTAAGACAGCATGTTCTTGATCTCCTCCATGTTTTCCTCGAGCTCCTGCCGCTTGGCCACTAGCACCTCGAGGCGCTCGGAGGCGCGCTTGTCCCGCGCCTTCAGCCGCTCCGCCTCGTACTGACGCAGGCAGTTATCGCAGTTCACGCTCGTCAGCAGCGCCACGTCCACCAACGCCGTCATCAGCTTCATCACTGGAATAGCATAGAAAACATTTGCTGGTGTACCTATTATGCATCTATCCGTCTCCTTTCCGATGTTCTACTCTATGAGTGAATTTTATCATGTCCAGCAAAAATGTCTTTTTTAGGGTGGTACCTACAACTGGTATCTAAAACTGGTGCTGCAAATGAAAATATTGCTCATCCGAATGTTATTGAATCCAAGAAATATTTAGACAACAATGAAATAATACAATAGGTGCATATGAGAATGTCAGTATGTGAATTTCTGTAATCTATACTAATAATATAAAGCTGAAGAGTTTGTTTGATTGTTTGAACGCTCTAATCTCAGTGTTCAATAGCTCACTTATCGAGGAAGGCTTTAGGCTATATAACATCACGCTAAGATGAATAGGAGAGGAGCAGCAACAAAAAATAATTTATATGGCAGAACAACGTTTGTCAGGTCAGCTAGTAGGTACATAAAAAATGTTTCCAGCGATATTAGCGGGAATCCGATTTGGTCGGGTCAACGACCTCGACCAGTACCGTAAGGGTATCCCGCATCACGAGCACCCTCCGCTCCCGCCCCCCGCTCCCGTTAACGTAACAGTAGTCTAATATTACTATAGTATAATTTTTTTTTCGTGCAGTTTGGGTCGTAAAACATAAACCGGCTAGGGCGGTGACCATGTTGCGTGGGCGCAACGCCATTATCGATAAAAACAAATGAGTCTTCGAAGGCAGGTGCACGGCGGCGGTGCGGTATACGAAGGTGTTGCGATATTGATATGTTATGATCATTGTTTGTCGACGCTTATCGACAACAATAATGCGCATCACTATGCCCGCCCATAAGGCCCGTGAGTGGGAGAGAGAGCAAAATACTCGCTTCACCGCTCCGACGTTTTATGATGCAAACTGCACGGAGAAAAACATTATGCTATATAACCGTGCACGATAACATGAGAATGAGTTCGTGACGTCATAGCCACGTCATACTATCTCGGGCTGATCTCCAGTCATATGCAATTGGCTGAATAATCTGCTCTATCAACAATAATTATTATTGGGACAATTAGAGCTCTTCGATTCCATATAAATAAATTCCTGTGTCACGGTATTCGGACAGCCGGTAAACATGCTACATAATACTATATATAGATATTTTTATCACATACATACAGAAGAAACTAATGTTGCTCATACCACTAATGGTGGGAATAAACATAAACCGTATACAAAATTCTAGCCTTTATGAAGCCAATAAGGTTATATGACAAACTCTAATAACAGATTGGGCACAAGCAACCACGTCGACCTACATGCCCTGAATCTTAGGGCTCAAGGCTACCAACCCAAAATAAAAAAAAAACTAAAATGGTGGGAATCCAACCCGCGGGTTCTACTTCTACTTAGTAGTAATTCGTGTGTAAACTGCCTTAGATCTACCATTTAAACAAACACAACACCAATACTAACATTTAACGAACGGACAAGAGCAACTAACGCGAGAGACTAACTAAATCAACGCTAAGGTAAAACTAACAAGGCTCGTGTTGACGAAAGGTTAAAGTAACAAAAAGTAAGTAATTGTTAACGACGGATACGAGTCGCACAGTATAATAAGGGAACGTTACATAACTGTTCAGAAACGTAACAGTAAAAATGAGAACGTTTAATGGAAACTATGGCAGTGCGGAGAGAAAAGAGTTGGTGCGGGGGATGGATATCGGGCAGAGTAAAGGTTTAGGGGTGGAAGCTTTGGGTCCTTAGAGTTGACGGGGGTAGTTAGGGTCGTTAAACAGAGGTTCCAGGTTCGTTAGCAAGCTATCTCTATCTCAATATGGCATATCCTTATCGAAGAGTTGCTAAAATGAATATAAAAATATTAAGATTTCAAAGATGTCTCGTCTTCGTTCGTGCCTTATCAAATCATATTTGAATACGAATAATACTAATATTATACAGGTTTACTATTAAAATCTCGGCGTCTCGAAGCAACACCCGCCCTGTGGACGAGGTATATTCTCAAATCCATGTCCGATACAACATTTAACAGCTTCTTATGTTATTGTGCACGCGTCACTCAGACCCCATTTTTCCAACGTACGCAATGTCGTACGTAGGAAAATGTTCCATTTGAACCGAAATCAAAGAGATTAGAGAAAGACAGAAAATATAAATATATCGATATACACTATTCCCTGCCGCAAAAGGCAAAATATGGCTCGATCTAATAATCCTGTAACATCTTTATATGTACCCGTATTTGTGCAAATAAACGTCCTTGTCTTTGTCTTTGATATATATTTTTTAAATAACCGATAGTAATATTTTTGACCGTTTCATGTGTAATTTAATATAAACCAGAGCGAGCGTTTTTCTCTGTTTATATCGATATTATTTAAGAATATCGATAGAATATATATCGATTTACTTTTACCCTTTGTCCATCCCTAACAGAGATACATTTATTCGGTTGGTATAACAAAAGCCTGTTTCAATACAAGTCAACAAACACCTATTTGCTAATGCTAAGGCTTAATGGCATAGACAACCTCGCATGCTGCAGACACCTCACATAACTCAGAAAGGAGACCAAAAGGCGTTTTTGCGTCAATAGTCATAATTGTACTTTATGTAGTGTCACTCTGAGCTGTTATGTTTACCTTTACCTAAGCATTGAATAAGCTTAAAAATGATAACTAGACTTGTCAAAGTATTCACGTTTCAAATATGTCTGTTATAATAACAAATATAAGAATACTATTCCAATTTCAATTAAAAACATTATTTTTAACCCTTTAAAATTACCAATTAATTATATTTATACGGAATGTAGAATTTAAAATGGCGTAATTTCTCTCTCCAGACGATATACAAGGTACATGTCATTCTTAATACATGATTTCAATTATTGATTTCATTAATAAAAATTAAAAACGACAAATGTCTATTACAAAATATACACAAACATTAATAATAAATACAATAGTGTGATGACGATTATTTACATTTCTCGGGCTCAATTGTGTGGCAACACTCGCGTCGAAACAGATGTGTTGCCACTGTTCAAGCGCGATAAGTCACTCGCGTAACAATGATAAAATCAACAGAAAAACAACACGACGATGACGTGTAAAATTTTATTGCGTTCCCCAAATATTTGCAAATTATTATAAACTGGCAACATTGATGTCAAGATGCGAGCTGTCAACCTGTTAATTGACACATAGATGTCGCTAGCTGGCTTGTCGGAAGACTGCAGCTGTTGTAGAAAGTTCTAATCATGAAGCATTCTAATAAAGGAACACAATTTAGATCGAATGATGTTTTTCACTACTCAACATCAAGAGAAACTTGGTACTTTGCAATGTAAATTAAAAAAAACCGAGAATATGTCAAGCTATAGACACGTATACACTAGGGGTGGCTGGAGAAGAACGAAGTGGGGGTGGGGAGGTTAAAAATTGTTCTTTTTTCAAAAAACAATCACACAATACATCGCTAATTCACGCTATATATAACATTTCGATCTCATATACATATGTTATCACACATAGATTGTTAATATGAAAGTGACAAAACGTACGGTCAATATAATTGTTATTGCATTTCGGAAGGCGTACAGCAACACCACTGGTCGCAATTGTGTAAAATTTCCAAAAATACTTAACCCTAATACATATATATTAACAATTTACATCGAAAGCATACTGGCCAGTGTTTTCATTGTGTATAAGTTAAAAAAAAAATAAGCATAGACGCAGCCTTGATGAAGGTTCAAACGTTACTATATACATTTCTAGATAGTTGGATATATTTGATTACAAAAATATTTATCATATAGGTTGATAAATAAATTTCGGGTATGTGTAAATTTTCATGTTAATCTGTTTGATACCTCTGTTTTGATCTCAATCTGTAATTACAATTCTTACAAAGTGAATGCGAGCTCTATATTGAGATTGGTCTGTAATTTCTTCTAGTTTCACCTAATCCACATGTGGTCTCTGTATTAACGTTTATCCAAAATAATTCAACTTTTACAGTGTACGATGCAGGCTCTATGTTTATATTACTCTGTGATATAGCTAAAAACTACACCTAGTCAGTGTGGTCTCTGTTTTGACATTAATCTGTAATACCATTTAAACTGTAAGGACTATCTGTTAGTATTAGTTTGTGATATGATTAAAATGGTACCTATTCTTAGAGTGGCTTCTATTAGACATCAATCTGTGAGGAAAGTCTTGTATAAACATAGAATCCCTGTTATTCAGGTCCTGATGCATTTAATTAATGAATATTGTAAATGTTAATATCAAAAGAGTCGATTAACGTGAAATAAAATATAAATCGCATCAAACAAAACCCAAATTTCCTGTTTTAACTACATCCGAAACATAATTATAATAATTTATCGTCTAGATTAACTCATTTCCTAAATAATTTTAATGTACAAAGTGTAGCAATTATGCTGATAAAATTTACACCTTACATGGAGCTAAATAATACGCCGTCTATATTAAAAAACTGCATTAAAATCGGTCTACTTATTTTTACACGACACTCTGAAGAATAATACATGAGAAGTCAAACGTGCGAAAATTAAAAAAAAAAACATTCGACAGTTCTAGTGACAGCTGTCAAAAGGTCCACATCAAGTCAGACGGGTATTAAAAAAATAAAAATATAACCTATTCCATGTAAAACAATTAAAACCTACGTATATTACAACGATGATAAAAAAAAATATATCAATAATAGTTAAAACTAAACAAGACGCTTAAAAGACTATAGTTAAAAAAAAAACTAATACTGCATCACATGCGAACGTCTTATCGTCTGCATATGTTATGGGTGGAATAGATTTATGAATTTTATATTTACACTTACACACATACATACAGACACACAGATAACATAGATATATCCCGTACAGGTAAGCAAAGACTAAGGATTTCTAGACCTCACTCATTTGTTCCGCCTTTTCTACTGTCATCACAATATTCATACATAATCAAGGTACGGGCATAACCTAAAGGGTCAGGTCGAAGGTACCTTTAACACACTTATTATTAGTAATAATAACGAATATAATAGCTTCACTACGCATTTCGCACTGGAGAAGTATGGGTGGGGTATCCAGAGAATTGTCCCTGCTTAAAGGATCCGTGCCAGAATATGGCATAGACAATATGTTGCCACTATAAACAGCTGCTTAATAATAATAACCATCTTTACTGCAGAACTTAGGTCTCATCTGTATTAAGGGCTACTAGTATTTGGGTCTAAATGCACTAAAATGTCACCGCTGCCAAGGTAATGAGTTAACAACTTAGCATTGTCCGATAATCAATATCAATAACGTTATGATGGTGTCATAGAAAATACAAATTTTTCAATGTTGCCATGACAAAAATGCTAAAATTCAAAAAGTAAATAGGATACTATTTATGTCCATAAGAGTTTTGAAGCATTTGACGTTTTATTATTGTATTATTAAAAATAATAAGTCAAACTCGTTTCCAAAATTCATATTAGCAGTTTGGGGAGTGTGTAGGCAGCTTCACTGTCAATATTAGGGCTGTCACTAATTCGGCGCGATTGCCAGGTCAATATGTGACGTTGTCATGACAACGGAATTCGGAGACAATTTTAGCGAACAGGATAATAGTCGACTATAATACCACCAAGTTGAGATGGTCATTAAATGTTTCATTGAATTTGAATCAGTTAAGAAACGACCGGAATAAAGATACAAATATTTGATATTTTAATGATCATATCTCAATATGTCACTAGTAATTTGATATCTGAGAAAACGGGATATACTTTTCTGTCTCTTTCATCACTATGCTAAACTCTATATAAGCGAATGGAATAGCCTATATCGAGTTATAACCACCTCTCGCTTTAACAATTCCTATGTACCAGTCTCAAAAATAGTTTTATACCCTAAAAATACATAGTATTTTCTTACTTACAGATGACATAAGGCGCAATACAACTCTTAGAAATATCTAATACAAGTATATTTGTAATGTAAGTTAAAATATTGCTTTTATTTGCCGACAAATCTATTTGGAGGGAAACGAGCTGTCAGTTTTTCAAATATGTTGATTCTAACGCCATCTGTTGCGAGAAGTGTAAGACTTTTATACAAATAGCAAAGACAGCTGTTCAAAGGCCACACAGATGATAAATATTGCTTGTAACAGTCAAAAGTTATTAAAAATACATTTAAGTTTTATAATACATCAGTTCTAATCATCATTTTGATTATAATGATAAAAGTGGCTTAATTAAAGCCAGAAATCTACGCAACTCGCTCGCTAACGAATATATTGCGTACAATTTCGCCTACATTTTGCTATAAAGTCGACATATTTTATCAAAAAATATATTTTTTCATCCATTATTGTGTCAAAAAATCTTAGCAAAACTATCGAAGTTTCGCAAAGTGCCCTTAACACTAGTCATCGTGACAATCGTGTATAGATGAAAAAAGTCATCGAAAATCACATAAAACAGATTGTCTTTACACTTGCGAATGTTACCAGATGCGAGACGCTAACGCGGTGTTGCCGTTAGCGTGTTCAAAATCTCCCTAAAATCCTACAGCAATACATACGGGTTTCATTAGCTGTTGGGAAGCGCGTCGCACCAGCCTCCTCGCCATCCGTGGTTGAACATGGCCGCGTATGGATGCTTGCGTTTCTTGTGCAACCTCAGTGACTCCTCAGAAGCGTACCAGTACTGCGGGTACTTGTCGAAGGGATACTTGACGGATTCCTTCACGTAGGGCTCCGAAGGATCCGCTGGGGACAACACATCGACTATTATAAGTGGCTCACCGAACAGTACATTGTACATACATACATAACATCACGCCAGCTCCCTAAAGGGGTAGGCGATAAGTACCAGAGATATTTGACACTCGGTACTTTCCGCCTACCCTGTTAGTACATGGTGCGGTCTAAAATCCACCCACACCCACACACACACGCACGCACGCACGCACGCACGCACGCACGCACGCATGCACACACTCATAGACATTAATATTTATCCTACATACAGACAAGGCTGCAATATGCAGTTTTCATACATGACATCTTTGTGTTTGTGACACGCGACTCACGTGTGGGCAAGCAGTAGGGACAGAAGATGCGGTGCCGTTTCCCCTCGTGTCCGATGAGGTGGCGCTTATGCGCCTTGCGTCGAGCTGACACGTGCGGGCAGCACGGGCACGCCACGGCGAGCGTGCGCGGCACCGTGCCGTGCCGCTCCGCCGCGTGCGACAGCAGCGTGGACGCCACGCGGTAACCCTGAACGTGCAACATATGCGTCATTTTCAATTCCTACATTTTTCAAATAGAGAAAGAAAGAATGAGAAATGTCTTTGTTGTCACACAGTTTGTACAAAAGTAAGACACAGTAAAAATAAATAAATTGACAAACAAAACCATGATGTAAACCCCGGGTGTATTAATACCTTGATATTATATGTGCAATGCCGGGTACCAGAGTCACGGT
>DWUN01004314.1:0-10930 GCA_018249975.1 Passova gellias
AAATGCCGTAACACTTGACGCCGCTTTCTAGAAACTAATTTAAAGTTTGAAGGGCCACGTTATTTATTCGCGTGCAAGTAGCTTTCTCTACTAATTTCCATTGAGTACACGACTGCTCATCTCGTTTAATTTTGTGTATCCAAGCACAAGTTTAAATTAACTAGCAATTTGCCTTTCCCTCTGAGGAAGTTCTGGTTAAGTTTCAATGCCTTTGTAGGTGAGGCTTGTCTAGGAATATGCGTTATGTTTTTTGTTCTTTGAAAATAAAGAATATGTTTAGTATGTTTAAGAAAAATTAGTAAATCCAGTACCTACTCTTCATCGACCAATATTTGAGGACTCTCATTGGATTAGTAATTATCTTTCCTTGAGGGGGTTTCATAATAGTCGTAATATTTCTGTAGTACCTTGTAATGACTATTTATCCGACCGATTTTTATCTATGTAGTAAGTAAACATTTTGTGACAATGATTCCACAAACAATTTTCTCTTTGTCATCTAATTTCAAGCGATTTTAATTTTTTTAACTATAATTGATTCACGAATTGGAATCTTCCTATTAACTACCGTGTCACAAACTATTTACTAAAGGGAATAATAAAATACGTTCAAACGTATTAAATATTCTCTAAGATCCGTTTGCGGTGAATCCTGGCAACGTCAAATGAGATTCCGCAGCGATGACCTGGTGCTTATACTTGAATTATGTCACATTATTTTTAAGTGAATCTACTTTTGTGACCTTAGTAAACAAATTCTTATCCCATCTAACGTTGAATTTCTGTAAATAAAATACACAAACAATTTTTTTATATCTAAACATGTACATATATACTATGTTTACATTGTATGTCCTATGTACATTTTAGTTGTTATTTGTATGTAATTGTATATTTTACAAATTAATCCTGCAAGTCTAATAGCAAAAGATAAAAAGTATTACATAGAATGCTTGTAGCTGGATAGTAATAAAACAAATTAAAACCGAAAACATCAACTTTGAGTATTTACTTTTTGGAATGGTAAACGAAGATATAACTTAAATGGTCGGCTGCTAAGCGACCTCAGTTACGACTAAAGTCCTGATTCGGATCGGTAACAAATGAGATAATGACACTGAGAACTTACTTAGAATGTCTTTTATCCGAAAGTTAGTTTACCACACCCTTCAAATAACAACATAAGAACGACACCACTGATGCAAGGCACCATAGTTCCTTGATTTGATAGATGCAGCGATGAAACAGTAATAATAATAATACACTTAAGACACATAAGAACTGTTATTACTCGAGTTAACAATAGATACTCTAGCCATAACTTGAATTAGTGGGCAAAAACATAGTGAGAGAAAAAAATATTATGCCTGTCTTCTATCCGGAACATAGTAGTACCTAAAGAAGACAAATAGTGGCGAGGAAAATATGAACGCAAACACTATACGTAATTCGGTAATCTATTTCGTATCTGGCGAAGGGCGCGCTGGTATTTGCCGTAAAAGGAACGTAGATAAATAAGTACACAATATTTATTTTAATGGCAACAATATTGATACAAAAAATAATAATCCGTTATCGGAAAAACATTACATGTGTGATGTCAACATAAATAAATTGTATTCCATTTAGAAAGAACATAATCGATAAGCGGTTATGGATTTTTTCATTGATTTGTTAGTAGCAATTTATTAGCACCTACCTACTACAGTATATACAATTTTCTCAGAAGATGAATAGAAAAGGCACTACAAATGATTTATTTCATTTTGAACTATTTAAAAATATTGCCTATTTCAAGTAGTATCAATATTTATAATTAATGTTTCTAATAAACTCAGTTTTAATTATAGCACCTAAAGGTGCCGTTCTTAATTTTTTTTTGCTAAACAAAAGCAGAGAGCAGATTTTGCGTTTTATCACAATTCGTTTATTATATGTTAAACCTGAACGCAGAGTAACATTTGTAAATCCAGCGTGGCTTAAAATAATTTTATTCGTCAATGTAACGATAACAGACGGGGCTCCTCGTTGCGATACGTTCTGAAAAGGGTGGATCGAGCCGGTGTAGTTATTAAATTTCAATTTTAAGCTTTATGCTTTCGAGCGATAAGAGGATTTTGATTCCCCCGTTCCATTTTTGCGATATATTCACATCTGGTCGTCACGGCATAAAAACGGGTTCCATTCCCGTCGCGCTTTGAATTACGATGTCAATGTAAACAAGATCAGTAGAAATATTTTTCATGTGAGTTACGCAAATGGCAGTCGTTCCATCATTTCGTTCCATCTTCGTTTTACATGCTAACATTTATTTCATTTCATTGTTTTGACGTTTTTATAGGGGTGGACAAATTGTCTGTTTTTATTGTTCGTCAAGGGATGTTCTAGCTTTGACGGAATAATAATAAGTCACGTTTTTTTTAATTGAAAAAAGTACTGTAGTAGCACACAGTTGTTCAAAACTGAACTAAGCTTTTTTTAAATTCTCAATAGTCAAGCGTTTGGCTGCTATCTAGCCTGATGCTAAGCGAAGATGTAGTCTACGATGTAGCACGCTTGCCTAATTAATAATTATTCACTCTTGCTCTGAAAAGTGCCATCTACCTAATCTCTATATAATTCGTATAAGTGGTCAATTTTGCCAATCTTAAAATTTATTTAAATATTCTATCGCTTTCTGGGAATAATATGTGTTCTAAAATTAACAGATATAGTCACAGTTGAGATCACCATGAGAGAGATGAGAGAAAAAAAATTAGAGATTGCTAAGAATATGCGGGTCGATGGTGATGGTATAAACTTGAAGTCTAATAGATTCAATTGTGATGAAAAAATGTACACACATATGTACAAAAGGTGTAAGGAAAGGTAAGATATTGTACTTGGATAGGTATCATTATGCGACAAAAAGTCATATTTTCATTACGATCATCAGTATCACGATCAGTAGAGAGTCAGATCATCAGTATTACGATCATCATTATGCGACAAAAAAACGTTCAGAAGGTCATATTTGCATTACGAACATCAGTAGTATTCATGGCTATCTATCATGCTTGTTTTGCGAGCTTTGTTGTTTAAATTTAATCAATATCTACATTTAATTTACCGCGATCAAAGGGATCACTTGGGTGCATAGACAAATTAAATTAATTTTGGACCCCCAGGGTCCGAAACCGCGTCGATGTTCCATTGAGCACGAATAATCTTTTTATGAATTGGTTGACGCACAATATTATTGGGCGAATTGTATATTGGAAATGATTCACGCATCGTATTTATTTACATCAGAAAATGTTCGTCGATATTATTTAGTTGTGAAAGGATTTCACAGATTTCACTAACCTTTTATAGTGGTCAATTTTAATTTCAATTATAGTCATTTTATAAAAAAATACCTTACGGTTCTGTGTTCTACTTACATCAATGTCATCATATAAAATTATTTCATGTTGTAAAAAGCGATATATATATTTATTTATAATAATAAGTTAAAGGTTCACGAAAGTAGGGATGTTATTCCAGGATTCTTGGTGAATTTGTGAAATTCCCATTCAGGATTCACGAGCGTTGTTCGAATATTCCTCGCGATATTGAAAGGATTGTTCAAAGAAAATTATTGGAACGATTGGAACGTGAACACCGATTTGAATTTGATTATTTTTTATACCCTTCACATCGCCATAAGGGAAATATCTCCTGTTATAAAAATCCATTTTTACTTTTTGTGACGTGCCTTACTTTATCCTATAAGTAGTTTAGATATCTATAAGTAGTTTAGATATCTATAAGTAGTTTAGATATCTATATATAGTATAATCGGTTACGATTCGATTTTTAATTGGTTTAATAGTACTCGTGTTCGTAAATTAGACAAACACTCGACCCCTGAGGGTCCAAATAGGGTCCGTTCCATTAGGCCTATTTCATTTGACGTTCTCCACTTTGAGTGCGAACAAATTCATTCGCGTTCAGATATTCCCAACGCCTGTATGAATTTTCCGCAGAAATTCAAATAATAGCTTTTGTACTATTATCGAATGGTTTTATTTGAGTCGGAAATTATTTAAACTGGTACTATTGGCAAACGAATTTCATCGTAGTAATATTAATTTGGATGATATTTAATGTCCTCGGCATATTATGTGTCATTTGTACAACAAATGTTGATTAATTGATTTTGACACTCAATTCAAATACCTATAACTTAAATATTAATATACATGCACTCGGTGCTTTCTGCCTAACCCGTTAGGGACCTGGCGTGATGTTATGTGTGTATGTTTGATGTTGATAATTTACATATCCTTTATCCAGCACTCATTATCAAAAGATATCCATGTCAAACAGTGGAACAATAAAAAGGGTAAAACAAAAATGTTATAAAAGTAAAAGCACAAGGTTGTAGTCAGGCCATGGACGCGAAATCAATTTAAATTGTCAATGAATTAGGTTCGTCTACGAAATAAAAAAATCCATCAACATATAAATAATAGCATATCTTTGAAAATTCAGAATCTTTTCAAATAAAATTATCTTTTTCGCTGTATACGATACGATATTGTCATTTCGATATAAATCCTTCCTCAGCGAACGTAATGCCGGAAATGTCAAATGGGTGTCAGTGGGGATGATCTGTTTAGCTCTATTTAAGCGGTTCACATAAGCCTTTTAAGCGGTCTTTTACGTAAAAAGTGGATCACATAATTAAAACGCGGTAGCCGATACTAATGAATAGCGTTACAAGGAGAAGCGACCTTGTAATTTGGGTTGGGCTTTAGCGCTTAATGTTGTTAACCTGTATATTAGTAAGATTGTTTATTTATTTATTGCAAGCGTACCGAGTAAGTACATTTTATTCCGACCCTTTGATTCGTCTATTGCTGGACTCGGGTTTCCCCTCAATCCATCATCATCCCCATCGTTAATTTTATTATTAAATACAAACATTACGATCTTGGCAGTGTTACGTAGGGGTAAGTAGTTGGTTAATTCCAAATGGATCGAAATATTGACATATTTATAGACTTATCGCAAGTCCCTGTTAGGATTATATACAATGTAAAAACTTATACCATCTCTTACTAAACAATTGCTTTCAGAAGTTTATTACCATTTTGATTGCATTTATGAACTGATTTAAAAGTCTTAATAGCATCACGAAAGAAACATAAAATAACAGTACAATGCAAACGTTCTAGAAGTTAATTTATATTCAAACAAAACTAAGCATTGCAATAACGAGATAAGTTCTTGTTGGTGCTAATTTTGTACATTATGGTGCTGTGTACACAATTATCGTTAATGTTACAATGGAATCACATACATTTAGATACATAAATTACATTCCGGGTTTTTGTTACTGACAAATATGTCAACTGCCTAATGCGTCATTACCAACTGCGATGTTAACTGAGTAAGAAGGTAAGAAAATGTTTTTATATTCAAATGAATAATAATTTTGACAGTTCCATACAAGGCTAGCTGATTTGAATTAAATAATGAAATGCACGTGTCACGGTAACTAGATAAGTGTAAAAAAAATACTTAATATATACGTACTATATTATACTTATACAGATATTTTTGTTACACCCACACACACACTAAAGAAACTTCGCACATCGCTAAAATGTTTGTCGTAGATGGGAAAAGAATTTATGGTCTCCGGTTTAGCAGTAAGGGTCTCTAACCACTGTACTATTAGGCCAATCAATGCTATATTGACTGACTATATTATCTGCTGGTCAAAACACAAGACAAACAAGCACCAGTATTTTTGTATCTAGTTATAAAAGTACATAAGTGCCTAATAAAATAATATTCGTAATATAATTACATTTAATACTTATCGATATGTGAATGCAGATAAAGTTGGTATTACTTTAATAAAGCTAATATGAACTGCTTATCCATTATATGTTGTAGCAAAATAACTAGATATTCACGATGACACAGGAAGCCGCTTGGCGCATTAGCCATTGTGCCGGTCTGCCGCGCATTGGGTGCTGGGGTGAATTTAGATAACTATTTATCTAGGGTATCGCTTTTAGCGCGCTTCTATTGATGTGTTTATGTCGGCAACAACACAGAAATCCGACCGCATGGTTAGGATGATAGTGAAGCATATAAAAGGATTATTACTCGCTGAGCTATACAAATGTGTCCGACACAAACGTAATCGTGGACATGGAGCTCTGAATAGACTGATTTCATAATTATACAATTCTAACACAGCGGAACAGGTTGACTATATTTATGTGCGTACATGTCATGGACTTAGGCCTCTCCCAAGCTTGCCAAATTGCCTCACCAAGTTGATGAGGTTGATGTTGGTGATTGTGATGATGATGGTTGTGATGACGATAATGATGATCTTGGTGATGGTAATGATGATCTTGGTGATCATAATGATGATCTTGGTGATGGTAATGATGACACTGATAATAATGATCGTGATATTCGTGACGATTAGGAGGAAATTTTACGCAGCATTATCATTCATTAAACAAAAGCTAACCTATATTGTTTAGACAATCCGTAATCGACACCTTGTGCTTAAAAAAATAAGTCAAAACAATTTCATTTGCAATTTCTCCTCGTCCACGTCAAAGTAAAAGGAAATTGAATTGCTTGCGATGGTCCGGTGCGTGATCGTGGCCGGCAATTTTGAAACTCGATTGAAGTGTTTGTGCATTTTTTAAAGGTAAATTTTAAATATCTATTGAAATTAAGTATTAGGAGTTGCAGAAATAGCCTAGTAATACATTTACGTGATACAATTTAGTTGTATAGCATCATTTATTTAAGTTCTTTTGACAAAATACTTATTCAAGAAATATATACATACCTCTTTTTCAACCTTTTTTTCAATGTAATATTTTAACTATTTTGTAAAGTAAATAAAAAACAATAGGGTCAACCAAACGTCAGCTCTGCTGCTGCTTAATGTTCACAGGACTAGTTCTAAAGTGACAATACACACCCTACTGCTTCATACATTTTATATATAGACTGAATATCTGCGCGCCTAGATTTTTTTAAGGCAGATCATCATAAAACAAGCTTTTCTGTATCATATTACCATTCCGACGGCCACAATCGAGGTAAGTCCTTAAAAAATCGTCACATTACCATTTATATTAGAAAATAAACTTGGCTATGTTAGTCGTACACTAGAGGCGAATAAATGGCACGACATTCAGTGTGGCATTTATTACCGGAGACCCTTGGCGGGCTGTGAAATTGTGCTCATATTGTAAGGGCTAATCCTCGAAAAGAATTCATCAGGTTCAAAGCGGCCCTTATCAAGGCGACCCGTACTAGCGCCATCTATCACCATTACCTTTTTGCCCGAAAAGTTTTTGACAATGTACGTGTGAAAGTTTTTAAGCAACGCTTGCCGGTTTTTCTATTCGGTTCACTAGTTTTTGTAAAGATCATGAAGAGGTTAAACAGCTAAATAAATGTAAGGGGCAGATTAAAAAATATATCTATAAATAGATGTATGTATGTGTTTCAAATACTCGCATGTATTCCATCACGATATAAGTAATATTCTTTTCAGGTTTTTTTCATCTCAAATATAGAACTGTATCTAATTATAAAAATTACAACAAAGCTCTGCACGTGTTTGTATATAGAATTTCTTTAAAACAATGCCTTCATAATTATTTACATTTTTAGTAGGCTGTCAAGTCTTTGTAGTGTCTCACCGAAAATCTTTCTTTTATCAAACGAGACAGATTATACGAAATTGTCTTCGCTTAGAGATAAGGGCGTGGTTTGGAAAAAATAACATTTATCAGAGTACGTTCACGACTTAATGAGCCGGCATTGTGGTGATAATGCCATCGGCCCGGTGCCTTATATTAGGACTTGACGAAAAGGAGGAATATGGAGGCCATGTTTTTTTCGACTTTTACATTAAAATCACTAATTACGTGACATTTGCTTGGTCCTGAATTGCGCGAAGCTTTCATGTTGTGCGTCATGAAAACCAGACAGTTTGTATTAACTAAGTAACTAATCAACGTAATTTTTTTAATTTAGAATCAGTTTATGTTTGCGACTAAATTATGCACATATATTTTTTACATACGAGTATATACAGAATATGGACATTAATTTTACCGAGTTTGTTGTGATACTATGTTATTGCTACAAACCATGTTGACGGAAAGAATACGATTCGTACAATAGACTCACCCCAAAACGAATCCCGATATTAACTGTGATGTAAACTATATTTTAGTCACGTAACGAGCGATGTTCCAAATTGTGCTATTGTGATTTGAAATGTAACAGTTTCAATTCCATGTGCGACAATCGATATTTTGTACGGAAGTATTTAAACATAGTTTTACCTAATGTTGAATTCATTCATTTCTTAAGGTGCTCAAATTACAAATTAAGGCAGTTATGCGAAAAAAGACCTTTAATTTAAGCGGGTATGATTTTAGTTATTTTTATATCCCACATTAGGAGATTAGGCTAGATGCCCGTATAATGTTTTTGCTATATTTTTTTCATATTTATTGCTTGAGATTTTTTGTTAATATGAAATTGTTAGATTTTATAATTTTTTAAATTTTCGTTCAAGTAATAATCTTAAGTGCTCTTTAAGCACGTATTCCCAATATGGATTTCTAATATCGATCTCAGCTAAGTACTGATGAAGAGATAAAATGTTAGTCGATGTCATTAAACTTCATTCGCTATGGGAAGACCCGTTTAGATCGATCGGTAGTACGCTACCGTCATAAACGTCACCTGATAAGACGGCGCTCGTAAAAATGCGCTAAGTCGAGCTCTGGTGTTAGGGAATTTTCCAAAACCCAACCAACATTTACGAACTGCGCGCTCACATACAATTCTATTAACCACAAATACACAAATGTGCGTTTATGGGCGTGCTCGTATGTGTATTGTACATATAAATTCGTATGTACATAAGGCTAAAGAACATTACTTTTTCACATTCCCCACAATATATTTCGGTAAGTGTCGTATAAAAAGACATAAAAGCCACTTAAGCCCCGGTCTATACAAACCCCGTGTTATAAAAAGTCTCAAATAGTAGTAACTTCTCCGTTGAATAAAAATATGTTGCCATTTGTTCTCACTGACTACGTTTTACGGTGTGCATTAATGTCTTAACTTCGTCTGAAAGGAAACCATGTAAGTGAACATCAAAAAAAGCAACGTAGCAAAAATGGTAACATTGCTTATATCAAACAGTTGGAAAAAAACCATTGGAGACAACCATATGCGTGTTTAATTGTAATGATTACTACTGGCTAAGGTGTTGATAATGTTATATTGAAAAAACATTAAATCGGTTCACCTTATAACTGATGTCAATACAGACGGTGTCTCACCCGTAGCTGTGAGGGAAAACTGAAAAAAGAATCCCTAATATCATGTATCCAATACTAACTTTGTAATCTTTGGAAGTCATGAAAGTTCTTTAACCAAACGCGAATATATACCTATGTGTGTTTCACTGAATTTTGGTTATATGTTTAGCTTTTAGTGATCCAGATCGTTGAGCCGAAAGTTTTGGTTCAATTCGCAGCCAAAAGATATATCAGTATGTTGTATGTTATGTTGTATGTTGAGCATGAGTATTTTGTTGTGTCTGGGTTTAAAAATAACATACATCTACATATATATATTTATAAATTCACATATGTAGTTTATTAGTCGTAAGACAGGTGACTATGTATGAATTCCTTAAATATATGATTATTATTATTATGCATAAATAAGATTACATCAAACTATATGTAATTTCGTGTTACGATCTATTTCTTTCAGGTTTTCATCAACAACAAGCAGCATCCATCAGTGCTTTGCGACAGTGACGTTAATATGAGTTGTTCCTGAACAGTGGAAAAGCTATTTTTAACTTTTTCTAGGTTCCCAAATACATTTATTCGAATGGTTTTTGCAAATGCGCCGTTATTCCGCAAAATCTTTTTAGACTCAATCCATCGAGGTAGTTTCACCGGTCACATGGCGAAGTGACCACGTAATGGTCGTTTAGCCCGGCCCTTTCCTTGTACCTGTGAATTTTCATTTGATACTAATACAAAGCTTAAAAAAGATAAAAGGTAGAACGTACTTTATTTTTAAAAACGCCGCAGTAAAAACTGTGCTCTTTCTGTGTCATGAGGGTTATCTCTGATAGATATAATATCTAAAATGAACCTGTATATATATATATATGTATATATTTGTTTTTAATAATATAGCCAAGCGTTTGGCTGCTATCTCACCTCATGGTAAATGATGAGTGATTTTTCCGATATCTTAATATCAATCTATCATTAATAATAATAATATTTTAATTGTTATAATACAAATGTATGCATTTCTAACTACAATGACGAGTATGTTAAAGTTAAGTTAAATATTCCTATTGGGAGTCGAACCTAAAAATTTGTGACTTACCGTTTTCTACTATCGTATATGATAGGCAACGGACGATAATTCTGACGCCTATAGCCGAAACATGGCAAGTGCTTGTTCAGTCTCCAAAATCCATTTTCTCAGCCTCTCCACCACTACTCCGTTGAGTTTCTAAAAAACAGCACGCTAAATAAACTGTTATGTGTTCAGGGCACATTCGTGTTACACCACAGAAGGGTCGAACTCCCACGGGGCATGTTATCGTTGTAATTATATATCCGGAAGAATGTTCTCTCTCGGCGTATTTTTAGCGAACCATTTAACGCCCGCCGGCTATAAACAGATTGTATTATCGTCTTCGAATCGGAATCAAGTATACTCGTATGTGTATTAAGTTCTCATGGTATTGTATATATCATCTACGAAGAAAGATTTTGTTAAACGTAACATCACGCCTGTAATCCTCGAAGGGGTAGGCAGAGGAGTGTAGTACACCCCCACATTTGACCAGTTACGT